>JARHVA010003061.1:1300000-1582500 GCA_037957365.1 Torreya grandis | reverse complement strand
TAAGAATATTTCCTTGTGTTATAACATTAAAGGTTGGCATTTAAATTAAATGGAATAATTTTAATTAGTTTTATGATATGCATTAGGCTTGCATAATAGAGAGATTGATAATTTTTTCTTTATTTTTCAATTTTGAAACTATGTTTCTACTTGAAAATATATGAATCCATATTTTTTTATATATCAATGAATTAAACTATAGTACATAATTACATATTTTTTCTTAGAAGTGGTAATGTATGTGTCTATTTGTGCCTAGTAGTTTAATTTTTTTATTTTATTCTTGATTAATTTGATGAAATAATGATTAATGGATGGTTGAATGTTTGGTAGTTATTTGAATTAATGTCTTGGATAAAATTTTCATCTTCAATTAATGAGCATATCTTTTCTATGATTTTGAGTTATTTATCCTATAAAATTCTTGAGTAATAGGGTTGTCTTATGAGATTCAAGGTTGTGTGATGTTAGTTGTTACAGAGACAATGAGTTAGATGTTTCTATGGTTTTTGGTGTGATCCTATAAATTGTATTATTATCTATTATTTTATTAGCACTGCTAGGCTATTATGTGAATAATACATTTTCATTCAAATGGTTGTTATTCTTTTAGTATAAAACTAAATTTTGTATTTTATGATTTTGAAACATCTAATTTGACATGCTTTGACATGCTCGGGCATTATACATATTTTTTTAATTCTTGAGCACACTTTTCCTCTATTTATCTACCCATATAATATCTTATCCACCTATATTTTCCATTATCCTAGATTGGTTGAGCCTATACACAACCCTTATATAATCCTAGATAGGTCATCTCCATATTTTAGATCCATATTTTACACTTGTAAGATAGTATAAGTAATACTAGATAATATCAGTTACTATAGGTATCTTAGGTAATAGTAGAGTCTAGGATCCCTCAAGAACTATTTTTCAAATTATAAACTCTTCATAACATTTTCTTAGACATGTTTCATGAGTAAATCATAGTAGGAATAAAGGAAGAGTCATCTATAAATATAAATCACTCCTAAGGTGATTATTCACTTGGCACACTTGAGAATTATTTGAAAAAAACCTATCACTCTCTTGTGGCATTATATAAAAGGTATACACATCTTTAAAAACTTAAAAGAACAACTCTAGAGTAGTTCATAGAGAAAAATATTAAAACATGATGTCAAATTTGTATGGTGCCAAGTATTAAAATTTAAAATATAGAATTATAATCTATATTTTTTAATATATTACACACAAAAACATAATTAGGATAAATACATTTGGTTTAAGTCATATGCATATTATTAAAATGTAGGAAATTCTCAACAATTCAACAAAGATTGAATGGGGTCAATACAACCCAAAGTACTAGCCCATTTTAAGTAAATCTTATGGTTGAAAGCATAATTAGGGTATATATTAGAGAGAAAAATATAATAATTTCAACACATGATAAAATAGGTGCATATAAAAAAATACATGATCTTGATATAGACTAGTTATAAGTAAGATATTTGTGGTACTGTGGTTTTGAGTGTGCTAGCTTATTTACCCAAAGGAAGATTTATGGAGATATATAATAAGGAGGATGAATAAATGACTATAATATATGGGGAAGAATAATATAAACACAACTTCAAACAAGGAACAATTTACTATGGCTAGATGAAGACACCATTTACAAAGACCTGGTTGCAAGAACAATGGGTCTCCCTATCTATAAATATGTATTCAAACACAAAAAAATCAAACTAGAAATTTAAAGCTATTATAGCAGGTTATGCATTTAAAGGCTTAAAAATATTGAGCTATAATGAAAATTTATGGATACAAAATTGTCTTACATGTAGAATAGAAATGGAAGTTGCATAAAGGATTTTATCTAGGTTGAATGGGGAATTGAACTTAATAGGGACTCTAAATGATTGGAAACATAAGATAAAGTTATATGGGTCTAATTAGATGTAAAATTAAGGTAAGAGGAGAAATAAATGTGACAATAAGTAGATATAATGTGTCAAGGAGTGAGTCTTGGAAGCTAAAATTAGAAGTTAGAACAAGGATGACAAAACCACCCTTATTTTTAGGAGACAGTTATGTAACTACTACCATTCAAAACAAAATTTACATACTAAGTTATATGACCAATCTTATTTTAATATAAAAAACCACCCTTTAAGGATGGAACCACCACAACAATTTACATAACCACCATGAAAAACCTGTCACTAATGGGGTAGTTTTGGAACCCTATAGGGTGGTTCCATCGCCTAATAGGGTGGTTTCATCACTAATGAAATGTTAGTTAAATAGGATAAGGGGAGATAAAATGTCTAACAAAAGTGTGCTTTAAGGTACCTAGAAGAGGGAGAGAAAATAAAGAGGGTGAAGGATGTTGGAGAGTTATCATTTGAGCATTTTAAGGAGGTCACTACAGCAACATTGGACCTATCATGTTGAGGATATCACATCAAGCAAAAATTGGGTGCATATAGTGGATAGTAATAAAATTAAATAATAACTTAGTTTTATAATAAAAGGTGTATCCCTTTTATTTTTAGTAAGGGTGGTAAGCCTTTATTCCATTTATTAATTGTGCACATATATCTATATCACTTGGCCTTGAAAAGGTGAAATAAACATTGAAAAAATATACATCATCTAGCTTGGATTTCTATTGATTTTGGTTTTGTGAGAGACTATGGGATACTATGTAGATATGTAAGGGGAAATGAAAGTGGTAAATTAAGAGAGGAATCTAAAGGAAATGATTTTATTTTAGAGTGAATGAAGTATTAAATTGAATATACTTATTATTGACTCCCTAATTTACTTCTTTTAAGAGTATGCAAACCACAAGATCTGGAACCCATATATGCATATACAAATTTTTAATATTCGTAAGAATAACAAGAAAATAAATTAGGTGGAAGTGGTGGATGTTGATAATTTAAAGAATAAATTTATATTAGACTCAAGAAAGTAGACTAGAAGAAGGATTATGTTTTATGTATCTGAGTCTCTTAGTTGTGTTAATATTCTCTCCAATGCCATGATTTCCTTTCTAGGTTTATGATATCATGAGGATATTAAGTGTACTATGTGAGATAATATTAATAAAAGAGTGCATCACCAAAAAATTATTATGGATGGTGTATGAACCATTATTAAATGGAAATTAATGTTTTCAACGAGGATGGGTTTTGTGTTATCCTTAGAGGAAATATTTTATTCCTTATCTATTACCCCCACCTAAAGAGGATAAAGAAGGAATGGTTAAGGATATGAATGCAGTTCAAGAATAATTACTTGTTTTATAATATTATGTAATGGTATTAAAATAAAATGGTATAATTTGAATTATTTTTTATTGTATGTATTGGGGTTGCATAATTTTTGCAAGTTCTCCTATAGGGAGATTGATAAATTGTTTTCCTTTGCAAGTTCATAACTATGTTGCCAATTGACTATATATGAATTTATGATTTTTTATACATCTATGAATCAAATATTAATACATAATTAGATAGTTATTATTGGAAGTGGGAATGTATATGTATATTTGTGGCTAGTAATTTACTTTTTTTCTTGTATTCTTGCTTATTTGGATGAAAGAACGCTCATTGGATGGTTGAAGGTTTGAGTAGTTTTTTTAATTAATCACTTTTATCTCAAATTATTTAGCACCTATTTTTTATTATTTTTTGTTTATATCCTATAAAATTATTAGGTGATAGGTTTGTCTTATGAGATTCAAGTTTTTGTGATTTTAGTTGTTGCAAAGATGATGGTTTAGATGTTACTATCATTTTTTGGGTTCTCCTATAAATGGGAATATTACCTATTATTTGCCTACCACTATTGGGATATCATGTGAATATTACATTTCAATTCAAATGGTGGTCATTCCATTGGTATAAAACTAAATTTGGTATTTTATAGTTTGGAAACATCAACTTTGACATGATTTGACATACTTAAGCATTACACATATTTGTTAATCTTGAGCACACTTTGCCTTTATCCGTCTACCCATACACTATTTAGTCACCTATATTATCCATATATTTTTATCTTAAATTAGTTGAGCCTATAAAAAAGCATTTTATAATCTTAGATAGGCTGTATCCATATTTTATATCCATGTTTTAAACTTGTAAGATAGTATAACTATCCCCAAACAATGTTAGTTAGTGTAGGTATCTCCATATAATGGTAGTGTCTATGAGCCCTTGAAAACTATTTTTAAAATTATAAATTATTCATAAGGTTGGTGTATACATGTTTCAAGGGTAAGCCATAGTAAGAATCAATGGAGAGTCATCTATAAATATAAATCACCCATAAGGTTATTATTCAATTGTCACACTTGAGTATTATTGTAAAAACACCTATCACTCTCTTGAGGCATTATATAAAATGCATACACATCTTAAAAACCTTCAAGGAACAACTCTATATCGATTCATAGAGAAAAATATGAACACATTACATTAAAGTTGTATGGTGAAAAGTATTAAAATTTAAAAGATAACATTGAAATTTATATTTTTAAATATGCAACACACAAAAAAATAATTAGGATAACTAAATGTGGTTTAAGTAATATTTAGAGTATTGTAATGTAGGAAATGCTAAACCATTCAACAATGATTGGTTGGGGTCAATTAAACCTAAATTACTATCCCATTTTAAGGAAATATTATGTTTAAAATAATAATTAAGGTCTCGATGAAAGAGAAAAAATATAGGAATTTCAATGCATGATCAAAGAGGTCTAATTACAAAAAATTACACAACCCTAATGTAAATTAGTTGAAATCAAGAAATTTGTGGTACTGTGGTCCTCAGTATGCTATCTCCTTTACCCAAATGACTATTTATGGAACTATCTAACAATGAGGATGAATAAATTCCTATAAAATATGGGTAAGAAGAATAAAAACAAAACTCTAAAAATGGAACAAATGAATATGGCTAGTTGAAGACACCATTTACAAAGACCCAGTTGCAAGTACAATGGTTCTCCCTTTCTAGAACTATGAAGTCAAACAGAAAAAGAATAAAAATAGAGATTCAAATTAATAATAATAGGTTATGGCTGTAAAATCTTAAAAAATATAAATCTCTAATGTAAATTTTTAGATCCAAATTTAGACAAAAATAGCTTACTTATAGATGAGAAATAGAAGTTTTATAAAGTATTTTATCTGAGTTGATTAAGGAATTAAACTTAATAGGAAATCTAAATGATTGGAAATAAAATAGGAAGTGATTTGGCCTAATTGGATGTGAAATTAAGATAGGAGGAGAAATAAACATGACAATAATCATGCAAAATATATCAAGGAGTGACTTCTAGAAGCTAAAATTAAAATGTAGAAGAATGATGACATAACCACCCTTGTTTGTAGGGGAAGTTACATAACTACCACCCTTAGGAATAACATAGCCATACCATGTTACACAACCACTCTTATTTTAATAAAAAACCACCTTCTAAGGATGTAACCACCACAATAGTTTACATAACAACCATGATGAACCAGTCACTAATGGGGTAGTTTTTAAACCCTATAAAGTGGATCCATCACCTAATAGGGTAGTTCCATCAGTAATGAATTATTTTAAAAAATAGGCTAAGGGGAGATAAAAGGAAATAAAAGGGGTTTTCAAGTTCCTCAAAGAGGGAGAGTGAAGAAAGAGGAATAATTATTCCATTTAGTTATTATTTGAGGATTACTAGGTCACTGCATCAACATTGGATCTATCATGTTGAAAATATCACATCATGAAAAAAATGGGTTCATACAGTGGATAGTATAAGAATTAAAGCATAACATAGATTTAAAATAAAAGGTCTATCCTTTTATTTTTATTAAATGTGTTGAGAATTAATTCCATCTATTATTTTTTCACCTATGTCTATATAACGTGGCCTTGAAAATGTGAAATAGACATTGAAGAATTATACATCATCTAGCTTGTATTTATCTAGATTTTGGTTTTGTGAGAGACTATGTGATACTATGTAGATATGTAAGGGGTAGTTAAAGTATGAAATATAGAGGGGAATCTATAATAAATGATTTATTTTTAAATTCAATGAAATATGAATGTGAATAGACTTATGATCAATTCCTTAAGTTCCCTCTTTTAAGAGTATGCAAACCACAAGATCTAAACTATGTATGTCCATATATGGATTTTATAGATGTGGAGAAATAAAAAGAATATATATTATGTGGATGTGGTGGATTCTGATAATTTAAATAATTAATTGATGTTGGACTCAAGATAGTAGACTAGGAAAATGATTATTTTTAACATATCACAGTCTCTCAATTATGTTAATATTCTCTCCAATGCGATGATATACTTTTATATTTATGAATATCATGAGGAACCTAGGGGTACTATGTGGGATAAAAATATTAAAAGAGTGCATCACCAAAACATTCCCATGGATGGTGTATGAACCAATAATAAAGGGCAAGTAAATTTTTCAAGGAGGATGGGATTTATATTTTCCTTAGAGGAAATATTTTACCCCCTACATGTTAACCCCCACCTAATGAATATGAACAAGGAATGGTTAAGGATAATAAGGTGGATCAAGAATCCCTATGTTAAAATAGTATAGGTTGGTCTTATAATAAAATGGTATAATTTTAATTAGTTTTTTATGTATGCATTGGGCTTGCATAATTTTTCCAAGTTTTATTATAGGGAGATTAATAATTTTTTATTTCCTTTTCAATTTTGAAACTATGCTTCTAGTTGACAATATATGAATCCATAATTTTTTATATAGATATGAATAAAAGTACAGTAAATAATTACATAGTTTTTCTTAAAAGTGAGAATGTATATGTCTGTTTTTACTATAATTTTAATTTTTTCTTTTATTATTTCTTAATTTGATTAAAGAATGATCAATGGATGGTTGAATGTTTGGGTAGTTATTTTATTTAATGGTTTGGATAAAATTTTCATCTTAAATTAATGAGCATATAGTTTCTATGATTTTTAGTTTTTTCTCCTATAAAATCCTTACGTAAGAAGGTTGTCTTATGAGATTCAAGGTTATGTGATTTTAGTTATTTTAGAGATGACGAGTTAGATATTTATATGGTTTTTTGTGTGCTCCTATAAATAGGATTATTATCTATTATTTTCCTACCACTATTGGGATCGCAAGTGAAGAATACATTTTCATTTAAATGGTTATCATTCCTTTAGTATAAAAATAAATTTTATATTTTACATTTAAAAAAAAAAATTAACTTTGACATGCTTTGACATAATTGAGCATTACACATATTTTTTAATCTTGAGCATAGTTTGCCTCTACCTATCTATCCATATACTATTTAGACACCTATTATTTTCCATATATATTTACCTTAGATTAGTTAAGCCTACAAAAATCCTTATAGAATCCTAGATAAGTCATCTCCATATTTTAGATCTATGTTTTACACTTGTAAGATAATATAGGTGTTCCTAGACAATGTCGGTTACTATAGGTGTCTCCATCTAGTGGTAGTGTCTATGAGTCCTCAACAACTATTTTTAAACTTCTAAATTCTTCAGAGGGTTGTCCTAGACATGTTTCAAGGGAAAATCATACTAGGAATCAATGAAGGGTCATATATGAATATAAATCATCCCTAAGTTTATTAGTCACTTGGCGCACTTGAGAATTATTAGAAAAACATCTATCAATATCTTAAGGCATTATAGAAAAGGCATACAAATATTAGAAAACTTAAAGAAACTACTCTAGATTAGTTCATAGAGAAAAATATGAAAACATGGCATCAAATTTGTATTGTGCCAAGTATTAAAATTTAAAACATATTATTGCAATTTATATTGTTAAATATGCTACACACAAAAACATAATTACAATGACTAAATGTGGTTTAAGTCATATTTAGAGTATTAAAATGTAATAAATGTTGAACCATTCAACAAACATTGGTTGGATTCAATACAAAAAAAATTACTAGCCCATTTTTAAGGAAATATTGTGTTTGAAAGCATAATTAGGGTCTATATGAAATATAAAAAATATACGCATTTAAACACATGATCAAATAGGTGGACATAGAAAAAATTACATGATGTTGATGTAGACCAACTAAAAGTAAGGGATTTGTGGTAATTTGGTCCTTAGTGTGTTATCTCCTTTACCCAAATGAATATTTATGGAACTCTCAAAAAAGGAGGATGAACAAATGAATATAAAATATGGGGAAGAAGAATATAAACATAACTTTAAACATGGAACAACTAACTATGGTTGCCTAAAATCACCATTTTCAAAATATAGTTATAATAAAAATGGCTCTCCTTATATAAATTGTGTATTAAAACATGAAAAATAAATAAAAGAAAAGTTACAAATTGATTATAGAAAGATGTGGATGTAAAGGCTTCAAAAATATTAAGCTCTAATGCAAAAAAATTTATCCAAAATCAAGACAAAATTGGCTTATTGGTAAAAGAGCAATGAAAGTTACATAAAGGATTTTATATAAGTTGAATGGGGAATTTAACTTAATAGGAACTCAAAATTATTAAACATAGAAGAGGAGGTGATTTGGGCCTAATTAAATGTGAAATCAAGGTAGGAGGAATAATAAACATGACCATAAACATACAAAACATGTCAAGGAATGAGTCTTAGAAGCTAAAATTAGAAGGCAAAGTAATGATGATGAAATCACCATTTTTTTAGGGTAATATACATAACTACCACCATTCATAAAAAAATATCCCTACCAAGTTACACACCTACCCCTATTTTAATACAAAACCACCGTCTAAGGACATAACCACCATAACAGTTTACATAACTGCCATGGTGAACCCATCACTAATAGGGAAATTTTATAACCCTAGAGGGTGGTTCGGTCACATAATAAAGATGTTTTTTCACTAATTAAATGTTTTAAAAATAGGCTAATGGGAGATAAAAGGGCCAATAAAAGGGGGTTTTAAAGTACTTAGAAGAGGGAGAGCAAAGCAAGATGGGGAAGGATTTTAGAGAGTTCATGTTTCAACATTATGAATAAAGAAGGTTTAAGATGTTAGAGAGTTATTGTTTGAGAATTTTTAGGAGGTAATTACATCAAAATTGAATTTTTCATGTTGAGAATATAACATCATTCAAAAATTGGGTGCATATAGTGGCTAGTATTAGAATTCATGCATAACCTAGTTTTAGAAGAAAAGAAGTATCCTTTTATTTTTAGTAAGTGTGGTGATACTTGATTCAATCTATTAATTGTGCACCTATATCTATATCACTTATCCTTAAAAATTTGAAATAGACATTGAAGAATTATACATTATCTAGCTTATATTTTTATTTATTTTTTTCTTGTGAGATATTATGTGGTACTATGTGGATATTTAAGGGATGGTGAAAGTGTAAATTGATAGGGGAATCTAAATGAAATGAGTTCATTTTAATGTGAATGAAATATGTATATGAATAGACTTATGATCGATGTCTTAAGTTCCCTCTTTTAAGAGCATAAAAACCACAAGATTCATAATCCATATATGCATATATGGATTTTTTGGATGTGGAAGAATAATAAGAAGATAAATTAGGTAGATGTGGTGGATGTTGATAATTTAAAGAATAAATTAATCTTGGAATCAAAATAGTAGACTGGGAAAAGGATTATTTTGTATGTATCCAAATATCTCAATTGTGTTAATATTGTTTCCAATGCTAGGAGCTCATTTTATCTTTATGAATATCATGAGGACCTTGAGTGCACTATGTTGGATAAAATTATTAAAAGAGTCCATCCCCATCACATTCTCATGGATGGTGTATGAACCATTAGTAAATGGAAAGTAATTTTTCCAAGGAGGATGGGTTTTGTGTTATCCTTGGAGGAAATATTTTATCCATTACCTATTACTCTCCACCTAAGGAGGATGAAGAAGGAATGGTTAAGGATATGAGTTTGGCTCAAGAATATTTACTTTTTTATAATAGTATAGGTTGGTCTAGCAATAAAATGGTATAATTCGTATTAGTGTTTATGGTATGAATTGGGCTTGCATAATTTGTCTAAGTTATCCTATATGGAGATTGATAATTTTATCTTTACTTTTCAAGTTCAAAACTATGCTTCCAGCTGACAATATATGAATTTGTTGTTTTTTATATAGATATGAATGAAACTATAGTACATAATTACATAGTTTTTCTTAGAAGTGGAAATGTATGTGTCTATTTATGACTAGTGGTTTACTTTTTTATTGCATTATTTATTAATTTTATGAGATAATGATTAGTATATGGTTTAAGGTTTGGGTAGTTATTTGACTTAGTGACTTGAATAAAAATTTTATACTGAATTACTGAGCATATAATTTTTATGATTTTGAGTTTTTTTTCTCATATATAATTTATAGGTAATAGTGTTGTCTTATGAGATTCACAGTTGTGTGTTTTTAGTTGTTGTAGAGATGATGAGTTGGATGTTTCTATGGTTTTTTGTGTGCTCCTATATATTAAGTTATCATCTATTATTTGATTACCTATGTTGGGTTATCATGTAAAGAATAAATTGCCATTCGAATGGTGGTAATTCCTTTATTATAAAACTAAATTTCATATTTTACACTTTAAAAACATCAACTTTGAAATGATTTGACATACTTGGGAATTATACATATTTTTTAATCTTGAGCACACTTTGCCTCTATTTGAACTCCCATATACTATCTTAGCCACCTATTTTTTCCATATTCAATTATCATGGATCAGTTAAGACTATAAAAAATAATTGTATAATCTTAGATAGGCTATCTCCATATTTTAGATCCACGTTTTACACTTCTAATATAATATAAGTAATTTTAGATAGTACTAGTTACTATAAGTGTCTCCATCTAATGGTAGTGTTTAGGAGCCATAAAAAATTATTTTTAAAATTATAATATCTTCACAATGTTGGCCTAGACATGTTTCATGGGTCAATCATAGTAGGAATCAATGAAGGGTTATCTATAAATATAAATCACCCGTAATGTTATTATTCACTTGAAAAACTTGAGTATTATTGTAAAAACACTTAGAAATATCTCGAGGCATTATATAAAAGGCAAACACATCTTAAAAACCTTTAATGGATAACTCTAGAGTAGTTTATAGAGAAAAATGTGAAAATATGACATGAAAATTGTATGGTGCCAAGTATTAAAATTTAAAAGATAGCATTACAATAGAGATTATTAAATATGTTACACACATAAACATAATTAGGATAAATACATGTGGTTTAAGTCATATTCAAATTATTAGAGTCTAGGAAAAAATTTTACAATCAACAAATATTGGTTGCGGTCAATACAACCCAAAATACTAGACCATTTTAAATGAAATCTTGTGGTTGAAAGAATAATTAGGGTCTAGATGAAAGATAAACAATGTAGGCATTTAAACACATGATCAAATAGGTGCATAAAAAAATTACATTATAAATTTAGGTATAGGTATCTTAGAGACACTACCTCTAAATAATTTTATTTTTAGTTACCACACTTATCTATATTTGTGGTCAATATCCAGGTAGGTTTTCAGCTCTTATTTCTAATCTATTTGGTTGACAAAGTACATAGAAATAATTTATAGACTCATTGATGACTTCCATGAGTAATAGGTAGGAAACAAATAGCTAAGTACATCATGACTCTTTTTCTTTGTCCTTTCTAATTGAAGTTCAATATATAGCAATCTATTTCAATTCAAATTGGTATGTTAAATGCCATATTTCACATAATATGAATTAGTGAATATTTTCATTAATTTTATATGTAGCAGGTGTAAAATAAATTATTTTTTTAGTGAAGTGTAAAATAAATGATTTTTTTAAAACTTTATCATTAATTCGAATGCAAAATTCATAGATTTCCTTCTATATTATGGTTTTAAATTTTTATTAAGGTTTAAGTTTTATGCTATTGTTAGGTTCAAATTTTTATTTATTTATTATTTATGTTTAATTAATTATTTTAATTATTTTTATCATTTCCTCTAAGGTTTCATGCTTATTTTCCTACTAGGATTTCTCCAATCAAAGTTATTATTTTTCTTCATACATTTTGGATGATATACGATAAAAAATATTATATTCTCAAAATTTGTGGAGGTTTTTCTTAGTTGAATTAATTTTATAAAAAACATATTTTTCCCATAAAATTCAAAACAAATTTTCTAAAATGATGGTTTATATATTTTCATTAGAATTTGTCTTACGAATAAATGATATATTTAATTTTAAAAATAAAATATAGATTTTGTCCATTTATGTATATTGATCAAAAACCTATTTTTGTCTCTTAAATTTTATTAGGATTTTTATAATATATTTATTTATTTGTTTTAATTTGTCAAATTAGATTTATTTTTTTGTCCACTTTTTTCATTTTTATTTTTAGGGATTTTTATGTTTTATATTATCTTAGGGTTTGGAATTGTGGTTTTATTATTTATTTTTATAATTTTTATATTCATTTACATACATAAAAAATGTTAAAACCCTAAAATATCTCATCCTATAGACTTAATTATTTCTAGACATGTTGTGCCCTATACTTATCCCAATGAATGTACAAATGATCATACCAATGATAACATAGATTAATGATTATGTGAATGATGATATTGAGGATTGATATGCTAGTGATGTATCTTTATATAATGGTAGTGGAGGAGGTAAAGATAATTTTGTAAACCAAATGCAAGAGATTAGTTATCCCTTTCCTTTCATAGATCCATCATATACATATGAGGTCTAATAAGAACATAGTAAGATGGAATCAATATATGTAATTATTAATATTATTTAGCTTATGAATAATTTAGATAAATGTTATTTTTATATAATAAAACAAGGGATAGATGAAATACCATTGATTCTCTTATTTTTAATAATGTTTCTACATCTCATAATGTTATGCTTTGTAATAATGTTTTTAGTAATATAAATTTAAATTATGATTATATTTATATGTACTATGATGATGTTTTGAATAAATTCAATGATAGTCATGACACTAATTTTAATGAATATTTTATACCTATGTTTGAGATATATAGTGAAAAGAGACCTATGAGTGTACCTTTCCAATATATAACCATGACTAATAGTCATATAGTATCCATGATGAATTGAGTGGGAAAAATCAATAAATATTTGGTTACCTCATCCTTAGAATATAAATAATATAATGCTAAATTTTATAATAAAGTTATAATAGAACAACCTATAGTATAGAGGATAGTCAATCATCTTTATCGAAGAGGATGTGTTATGCTAACATTTCACTTATTCTATGGATGTGGAGATCCTCATATCCACTTCTCACACTTTATATATTCTCTTGAGAAATATTCATGTGATGGGGTAGTATTATTAAAAACAATTCACTTAAGTTTAAAAGCTAAAGCCTTAATTTGGTTCTATGAGTTACCTAATAGGTCTACATCTATTTTCTTAAAATAAAAATAGGCCTTCTTATCTCATTTAAATATTAATTTAGGTCTTAGGTTAATTTAGGAACATCTTAAATACCTTCAATAATGTCATGATAAATCCATAAAGGATTATAGTTTAAGATTAGAAAATACATTAAATTTCTTAATATATCAACCAATTGAATAAGGAAAGTAATTCATGTTTAGTTAGGGTAGTTTACTTCTACTTAGGGAAAAGGCTCTCTATTAAGCCTATAATTATTTTTAGTGAATTTGCTTTGAATTTTTTAATTATGAGAGTGATATTGTACATTAACTCACTCTTTCGTATGACACTAAAAGTTCCCACAAATAAATAACCTCAAGTCTCCTAGATGAATAACCATTTAATAATGAAACTACATATAAGGTGTCTAATAAGGAAACACATTTCACAATCCCTACCCATTCTATTATTAACCAACCTATATGATTACTCAATGACAAACCAAATACCATATTAAAAATGTTACTTGATAGGAATATAAATACATTATTTTTTATTAGGTATCATCACATACTTCATCTAACAGGAGTAGGCATAAATTGATTTTGTAACTATCATTGAATAAATGGACATATAGGATTTTTTTTTTATTAATTGAAATAAATAATTGAAGAACTTATGTATAATGGTGTATTTACATTTAAAAAATCTAATGAAACACTAGTAACTTTAATTTCTCCACCATCATATATATCATAATCTATGTAAGAAAATATATCCCATGTAATTTCTAACTAAGTAATGATCATTTGAGATTTCATAGAAGGTGAATATTTGTAAGGAATTACAATAGACAATAAGATATAGTCAAATACATGAGTAGTTGATTTTATTATATAATTAGGGAGTGATGAAAGTGAGTCATAACATGTAACTACCCATCAGGGATCATTATAACATATTACATGTATTGAATATACCATTTATTTTGGACCTAATGTCATCAAAACATTATATTTTTTAGTCCTTATCATACCAAAATCCAATTATATAATCATAAATTTAATGGTTATAACAAATGGAAGCAATGGTTGAAAGTGTTAAAATATTATTTATTTTTATTTCCAAGGATATTTATTCACTCTCTAATAAGATAATACATGTAAGAGAACATGAAAAACACTCATATATTAATATAATTACATATATAAGTTCATAAATTTAAAGGAATGAAAAACAAAGCATTTTAAGCCACAAAGATCTCACGTGTTAACAATAAAAAATCACAAGGAGAATCTAAAAGAATAGATTTTGAAAATCAATATGCAAAACAAAGAGAAATATCATATAATATATCTCCATAACTTCATCTAATTAAAATGAAATTTCATTGCATATATAGGCAAGAAGACCAATCATAGCCATAAAATCAGGCTATGAGATAACCTAGGGATAGAACCCACTATACCTAAATATAAAACATTTAATAACCATACCTAAGTGGGTGAAAAAATAATATTTATTAAATAAGTAAAACATATAGGGAACATGAGATAAGGTAAATAAACTAATCCAACAAACCCCCTTAAGTGAATCTAGGGGCCAAAAATAAAGTGTCATATCCACAATATGAGTCTTGGTGAAAAGGCTTGATTAGGTACTCATATGTAATATATCCATGAAAAAATGAATAAATAAGATGTCCTAAAGAACACCCAAAAGGATGAAATCCCAAGCATGAAATTCAACTCAAGGTAATGAAGTGATGCAAAAAGCTTCATAAAGATGCAATTAACCTCTTGATGAGTCAAAATTTACTCCAAGAAAATAAATCCATCCTAAATATATTGATTAATGAGGTACGTGTGACTATTAATATGCTTGGTATTATAATGCTCAACATGAAAAATGTTAATTTCACTTTGGTTGTCACATTAAAGTATTTTAGGTGAGTCATGTGTGAAGCCAAACTATATCAATAATTTTTAGATCTAAAAAAACTACTTACTCATTATTATTGTTGCCTTGTACTCTGCCTCTATAAATGAAAGTGTAATATCTTGATTCTTATTGAATGCCAAATCTTATATAAGAACAAAGATTTAGAAAAGGTATCCAAAATTTGAATTCATATCATAAATAGAACCTTCTGAATATGAATCAATATATCCAACCAACTTAGTATAACCTCCAATCTATTGGAATCTACAGTGGGAAGTGCCCCATAAATATAAAAAAATCATTTTAGTAGTTTGCTAGTGACTATTAAGAGGAGTATGTGAAAACCAAGATAAAATCCCAAATGTAAAGTAAATATCAAGATGATTATGGTTTAAGTACATGAAAATTAAAACCAACCATCTATATAATATAGGATCATAAAGAGGAGTGGAATAGGTATAAGTAAGAGTGACTCTATATTGGAAATGAAAGGGACTTGGCTTGTAATTATCCATACCAAAATTTTGAATAATATCATGGGTGTACTTTTTTAGACACAAATGAATCCTTTAATCTGATGGAAGAATATACAAACCAAGGGAAAAGTGCAAAACACCAAGATCTACCATATCAAACTACGTACAAAGAGCCTGGTAAATAGTTTGAATATATAAATAAGAGCTCCCAATAAGAAGTATATCATTAAAATATAATACAAGTATAATAATATCCTCTCCAAATTTTTGTAAATATACTATAAGATCTAAGTGGAAGCAAATAAAGCCAATAGACAGAAGAAAATAATCAATCTTCTCATACTAGGCCTAGGGGGGCTATTTGAGACAATAGAGAGACCATTAAGTCTAATAAAATAGATAATAATAATGAGTAAACATATAAATTTTCTCCATGTATATTTATTCCTAAAATTATACATGTAAAAAGGCATTCTTTATGTCTATATGGTACACTAGACAACTTTGTAATGAAGAAATAGAAAGGACAAAGCATACATAATTCATCTTGTCAATGGGATAAAATTCTTAGATTAATAAATATATTTGACTTATGAGAAACCATTTTCAATAAAATGAGAATTATACTTATCAATGGACCTATAAATTTCATATTTGGTTTTGTATATCTTCTTACATCTAACCAACTTTATTCCCTTAGAAAGAAACATAAGATCCCAATTATGATTCTTCATTAAAGAATAATAGTCATATATCATCCCATAATATAAATCCTATATCTTATGAGCCTATCAAAAAGACTATGGATCCCCAAAAATTCCTAACACAAAATTCTACAACATGTAGAATTTGTATGATGATGTCTAGTGGCTAGAATGTCCTATATGAAAGGGGATGCCTCATAAACTATAGTATGATCCCACATAGTCATAATGTGAACAATATAATTATCTAATTTTTCACCCATAACCACCTCATTGGCCTCCTAAATTGGATCATCAAATAAGGGATCCTCAAGATGAAGTGAAAAATCATCAATCGATGGGAGTAAAGAAGAAAAAGACCTGGAAGAAGATAAATAATTATGAGTAGAGAATAACTCATAAAAGTAAACATGTGTTTGAGTATTAGGATCCAAAATTTGATAAACTCTCATGTCTTCATAACACCCTACAAAGATCAAGGTTTTTCTCTTCTTATCTAAGGCTTTCCTTTTCTTATTTGGTACCAAATCCCAAGCTTGGCTCCCAAAAACTCAATAAAAATGAAACATAAAGATTTTTTCTAGACCAATCCTTGTCTATATTAAAATGATCAAGTTCTCTATGTGGTGTGAAATTCTAAATGTATTTTATCTAATTAACTCCTTATCCCTAGTATACAAGAGGTAAATCCTAAGAATGCATCATAAAGTTAGCCATATCCTTTAAATTTATTTCCTTATTTTATGATACACCATTATATCATAGAGTGTGAGAAATAAAATGTTAATTAACATTGCCATGAGATACTAAAAAATTAAAAAAATATTTTTTGAAGTACTTCCCCCATTATTAGTGTGAATCTTCTTTATGAAACTAGAAGATTTATTTTCAACCAAAGCCTTAAATAATTTGAAGTGTGATAAAAATTCACTCTTGTACTTGATAAAATAAACCCATCTAAACATGGATAAATTATCAATAAATTTAAGTGCATACTTATCTCCATTGAATGCAGTAGTAAAACCTATTAAGTCATTGTGTACAAGCTTAAGTGTTGAAGAAGATATCTTAGACATACCCTTAGGAAATGGATATTGGTTTTGTTTCCCTAATTCATATATAATTCAAAATCCATCAACACAAAAAAATCTAGCAATACCACCAACCATACCATGAGTTCTCAACTCCTTTAAATATATATTATTAATATGTCCAAATCCTCATGCCAAATCTTACTTCCAAAATTTACATGAGAAACCAAACATGTTCCCATAACATAAGTGTGATTGAGACCCTCAAAGTGATATATTTAATAATTATTATCAATAAAAACTTATGAAACAAGTGAATTATGCTCCAACAAGGTTAGAATTTAATCCATTTATGGTGTAAGAGTCATTGTCTTGCTTTAAATAGAATGAAAATTTTGAAAAATAGAAAGCAATTTTTTCATGATGTTAGCAACATATAGTACATCATTGATGTAGCCACAATCAAGTTGTATGTCACCTTTTCCCTTAACATAAATAAAATAAGAATCTCCAACCTCAATTTTTGAAGTATAACTCAAATTAAGAAATACAAAAGTTTCTTTAGAATAATATATGTAGTGAGAAACACTAGAATCTAGAACCCAACTGTCTATAATAGGGGACTAAGATCTCCCAACAAAATTAAGTTATTTACAATGTTCATTATAAGGATGTGGAGTGTATATAAATATCTTGTATTTATTTACTACATCCTCTGAGGCTTGCATTATATTCTAACACCTAATTTTATACATGACCAGTCGTGCCCCCTGCCCCCCGCCCCATAAAAGGAACATGAAAGGCTAAATTATTCTTGGATTTAGAATACTCCTTGGGTTTAGAGTTATTATCTTTGGGTTTAGTCAAACTTTGAGATGGAGGAATGGTTTTGGGTTTACATTTTTATTTTCTCTTGACCTTAATATTATATGATACTAATGCATTTTTAGAGGTCTAAGACTCAAGGTTAGACAATTTTGATTCTTGCCTAGTAAGTCTTTCATAAAATAACTCTAAATCATGAATTTTTAATGTGGCACCCAAGGCATCCATGCTAGATAAAAAGGTAAAAGAAAATATTTGGAATATCCCTTTCAACTTGGATAAAATTTTGTAAACACAATCTTCATATTTATTATCTCTTCCAATCCCATTCAAAAGTGTTAAAAAATGCTTGAACTTATTAAGATAGTCTACAATGGATGTAAAATATTCAATATTGAGAGAAGTTATCTTTAATTCAATATACATGGTTCTCTTATGATGCACTTTACCAAATAAACCCTTCAATTTTGACAATATTTTAAAATGAGAGTCACATCCTTCCAAATGAAATGAAATACTATCACTTACATAAATTCATTTCATCTCATATCCTATGGTGAACATTGGTTATAAATCAATCATTAAGGCCCATATTCAGTTGTGTCTAATGATTGTTTCCATTCTTGGTCTCCATGTGTGGTTGTTATGTGTTGTTAATGTCTCACAGTGATCTAATGTAGAATAAGAAGAAATTATTTAAAAAAACCAAAGATCAAGAGAGTGAAAAAAGTGTTCTCAAATTGACATAGAAATAATCCCCCCAAAAGACTATTTTATTAGGTCCCTCCAAATTTGGTACTTTATAATTGTATGATTTTTACACTATAAATGACACCAATAAAAACACAAAAAACATTTTTATCTTCTACCACTAGATGGTATGGATATGTGTGAAATATAAAAAATTCCCTTAAAACCCTCCAAAATAGTAAAAAATGACTTGTCACAAAACTAGGTCATGTTTATATCCTATTGTTTCGATATCTTTTGAATCTAATGACACTGTCCATTTTTTGTCTGGATAAAAAATATTATATAAAATTCATAAATGGATGGCTGAAACACTTATCACTCTAATACCATGAAATAAATGAAAAATAAAACATTCCAAGCCACAAAAATCATATGTTTTAACAACAAAACATCATAAGAAGAATAAAAAGGCATAGACTTTGTAAACTGATATGCATAATAAAGAGAAATATCATATAATATATTTATATAACTTTGTGTCAGTACATTAAAAGTGACTTGGATATATAGGAATGTAAGATCAACCATATTTTTAATATCAATTTAAGAGATAACTTAGGGATAGAAACCCACTATATGTTTTATCCACACCTAAGTGGGTGGGAAAAAATAAATAATGTTTAACTATGTAAAGAACCTTGGGAAAATGAGCTAAGGTATATAACCTATTCTAACACAAGTATGGATACAAAAAAAAATTAAATCATAATTAAATTAAAAAAGGTAAGTATTACATACTCTTATTATGTATGAAGAGAAATAAAATCAAGAATCTCAAATTTATATTAAGCACCAAGCATCAACCAATAAATTATCTCAACAGGATCCAGGAGAATTCTCTAATTTAAAATATAAATATTTTTATTACTATGAGTTCTACCTCAAGTGTACATCTTCATGATTCATTAGTTCTTAACTAGAAGTAGGTAATTCAACATAAGTTAGTTTGAACAAATAATTTAATCAACTCATTCGACATTACCAAACATGTTGAATTCATTGGATCATCAAATTAAAGACATACATTATTCTTCAATGCTATATTATTAGAATAAAAGTTACTCCTTACCCAAGACATATGACATTTGTATTGATTGATACATAAAATGTAATTTATCATCCAATTAAGGGGTTCCTGGGTTAGTTTCAACATAACATAACATTCATAAATTATTATTATATGATACTTTATTGGTCACAATATTATGAATTGAATTATTTTTTTATACATCCCTCTATATTTATGTGTACATATGTGGTTTATTTGATCACATTTCTCTCACTTTATTTTCATTTGGTTATCATTTTTCATTAAAATTTTCATATTGATAAATTTTATTGATCTAAACATTTATTATAACTATATTATGAATAAATATATACATCCTTTAAAACAATCTAATTTCAATTTCCATTCTTTGAGACATGTTACACTTTGATGCAACATATTATTTCACCACTTCTCCGTATTGAATAATAATGATTTATTTTGTTAGGACACACATTAAGATTACATGATCAACTATATTATATGTCTACACATTTTATGACATTTTATCATTTACTCTTGACCACTAATGACATGCACCTCTTGTGATTTTTATTTTATTATACTTTGATACAAAATTTTACCATATAGTTAAGGTATATCATTTTCCTTCCTCACATTAGTTTGAAACTAAATTTTGTGCATATTATCCATTGACATATGTTATTAATTTTTTGGATTCCTTCTATTCTTATTTTTTATAGACTTTCCCTTTGTCATTTTTTCATTTATCATGTTCTTGTTAAATTTAATATTTTAAGAACTAAAAAAGAACAACAAAATCAAATTATTTATAAAGTTTAAAAACATTAAAATATTAAAAGAATAAAAAACAAATACCTATACATAGGTTGTTTGGATGATATATATAGTTAATTAATGTAATTTTTCATATAAATGGTGATTTACATATCTATTTTTTGTGCACATGATTTTCACAGTATACATGAGTTACATGTAGAACATACATGTTACACATGAGACATTAAAATTTATTTAAATTTTTAAGGTTTATAGAGTGTAAGCCCCAAGTTATTAAAGTGTTGATATTTTATCATTTAATAATTATTTAGGTGCTAAAGTATAACCCTAGTAAGATAGCTTGATGGCCCTTCATGCAAGACCGTGGTCTTATGTGCTCACCCAAAACACACAGCTAGAGATTAGTTCTAGTGGGTTATGTTATGCAATAACATATTAGTCATATTATTTGGGTTAAAAATTATATTTGATTATAATTTGAATATAAAAAGAGATACACTTTGTTCCTTATAACATTAATTTCAACAACCATAACTACATAGATAAATGCCATGGAGTTCAAATAATGTTACTCAAAAAAAGTGAAAGTTTGGATAGATATCATATTAAGTTACAACTACATGTACTCGATACAAACCTACCATAGATGCATAAATTATCAATTAATTATATCATGAACATCAAAACTAATCATAATATCCATAAATTTATGTTTTGCTTCAACAAAATAATATCCAGAATCAATCACCTTACAAAGCTTTCATACAAGGGTATTTATACTTATTTTTCCCCGACTAAGTAGTTACAACATAAATGATGAGAGTAATTAGACAGTGAACTCTCTATTAACTAAGAGTCATGGTAGTATTTTAACTAATTTTTCATAAGGACGTGGGCCATTGCACCCCTTATATACTTTTTTTATGCTAGATCCTTACTACCATATATCTAACCCTTTATGGGTTGGTGTAAAAATCATAATGGATAAGGTATGGAAGAATCTCAATAATCTCTCCTTAACTATATCCTTCTTCCTTTGCACTCCCCAAGTCTTTCAATATTTTTTTGAGTCCTATAATCTTAGGTTCCTCATGGTTAATTCTCATCTTTGACTGGGTCTTCTCATGTTGGTGATTTTATTCCCTTGTCCTTTTATGCCTTATTTGTTCCAAGCTATGATCCTACTACACTAGTCTAGTTTTATGCCCTAGTATATCTATGCTATAATCCTTTCATGCCATGCTAGTTTCGTGATAAAATACCAAAATAGTTAGCCAAAATTTGGGGTCCAACATCACCCCACATTATGCTCTTAGTTCATCCCAAACTAAGTCTCAATCGCAGCCTATGTAAAAAATTCAAGCCCCATTTATTCAATTAGCCTCTTGCATTATTCCAATGTGACAATATGTCAAGTAGATTTTCAATTATTTCTTAAATGGTTACTTTAGATTTCTTGATATCCTTGGGTTGTTAAGAATTTTCATTTTCATTTTTGACCAATTTATCTGGGGATGTATTGGTATCCTTCTAAACTTATTCCAATATCAAGACTTTATCGACAACCTATCCTCAAAGGGATATAAAAATGGCATTAAATTGATGTCTATGCAAATTTATTTTCTATTCCATTATTTTTACATATTTGAATGTCTTTACATACTTGACATGATCCTTTATTAAGAGGACATCACTATCCATTTAATTCCTTTGGGATTCTTTTGCATGGATTTGAGACTCTAAGATTTTATTTAGTTGTGTTAATATTTCAAAAATACCATTCAATATGGATATGACTTCCCCAAATCTTTTAAGGGAACACTTACATACTTCTACTACCTTAATAAATTGTTCTACTAATACTAATGTCTTATTCCTTTGTGAAAGTAACTATTTATAGTACTTCCAAAGGATATTCACTAAGGTCTTCAATTTATTTATGGTGTCCCCATCTAGAGGCACTCCATTTTCTATGGTTGGATCTTATCCCAAAATTGAAATACACAAATTTAAGGCTTTGAACTTGGCCTTTGTGGCCTCTTTTATTTGTTGTTTCAAAATAGTTACTTCTTATATGAGTTCCTTCTAGGTGACAACCTCTTTTTCATACATAGCCACTACCTAGCCATGTTTCTTCTTTGCATCATGTGAATTATAGCCTAATAGTATATTTTTGTGCATGAATTCAAAAGACACCTTCAAAAATATATTTCTAGCTTGTAGAGGGATGATATTTATGGGATCAACCCATAGTAGGGTTAGTAACACTAGAGATTGAGGACCTAAGAGGAGGTTGTCTAAAGGAGCTCAAAATGGCGTTCCTCATTGTGCATGTACAATAAGAATACCATCTACCACCCTATGTCAAGGGTTACATCTTGGGGGATTAAATACAACCATAAGTATAACATCCTATTAAAGATGCCCATTTGATACTGAATGCACATATTGGTCGATGCATAAAGGGAAGTTTCTTCCTTAAATCTAGTAGGTTCCTTTATTTATTTTTAATTCATGATCCAATATCTTGACCTATATATAGGTAACTAAATAATTTCTATCAATATCCATTTTACTCACCTACTATTCTTCACCATCCCCCTCTTTACCAAATAGAACCCCAGTATCCAATGGTGAGTCTTCAAAGGTGGCCTCCTCATGCTAGGGAGGATGTTTTCTTGATATTAGATTTAGAATCTTCCTTATAGATTGTAGGTTCTTCTTACTCTAGTTTTATCTCTATTATTTACTATGTTATAGTCCTTGATGGTGAAGATGATTGTGAAGTTATTTTAGGAGGTGATGATAGGGGTGGAGGAATGTGTAGTGGATAAGGTGCAAGTGGAGGGACCTATAGAAGTGGAAATTTTGGTGGATAATGTCTTAAGTGAGAAGGTCTTAGAGGAAAAGGATAGGGATAAGGTATTGGTGGAGAAGGAATAGGTTAAGGTGCTTGGAAAATCCTTTACCATTTTGGAGGATCTCATTGTGAACTCATACCAGCATCATGCCTATCTCACTTCTTATTTTCTAGAGGAGGTACTAGTGGGAAATTTTCTAATGTATGATTTTCACCCTTTGAACTCTTTTTTTGGTTAATATCCTATAGAGTAGATTATGCACCTATTCTCCCACCATTATTTTCTTGACCTTGATGTTTATCTAGTTAGTCTCCCATTTTTCCTTATAAGACTTTTTGCCTAGATAGATGTACATCTTCAAGAGATTGTGAATCTCCAAGTTGATTCTATATACCTTCAAGGTGATAGGTTATGCATCATATATGCATTCCACTAAGTTGACAAAGTACCACATTGAAAAGGCATAAGGATACTTCAACCACATAGAGAGTTCTCTAAAAGGGACCATTTTGATGCACACCAATGAGAAATATTGCTTCAAAACAAACTAATATTGCTTACCAAATTTGGTGGGTAATTCTTTTGGAACATGCCATTAATTACCAAATACTTCCTTTCATCCATCAAACAAAGACTTCATCTTTATTTTGTAGGTGGAGGTGATTTGAACCAAGCACATGAATGCATTATAGTACTCAATATAGGTTTCATGCTTAGGTGGGTAAGCCCAATTTACTGCTCCCATGGTGTAATCCAGTACACCAATCTCATAAAAACCATCAATAAAAAAATACTCCCCATGGAATCCTATGACCAAGTATTTGATGGTCTTCTTCACATTCTCAATTATTTTGTGGGAAAATTACATATCCCAATTATACTTAAATCCCTTAGTAACTTGGTGGGAAATGTAGAGGTAGGCCATATCTACCTCTTGCCATCGATTGGTGCCACCAATCTTGGTCATTATTATGCATGCCACAACTTAGAGGGTACGATCCTATATGTTATTTATGTGCATGTCATGGCCTTTGTTTTGGTACATTCATATCATGACTATCTTCTTAATCTTATCAACATCCTCTAAGTCAAATGTGACAACCATTCTTAAACATATTAGGCCTAACACCTTACTGATCTTCTCAAGCATGATTTTCATGTTATGCCTAATAAAGTAAAGCTAGTCCTCATGGATGCATGAAAGTAAAAACTTGATTGCCTCTATGGGTTTTCCAAAGTATGGAAGGTTGAATAATTGAAACAACCTATAACATCCAAAGCATTGAATATATTTATTTCATAGACCAATTAGTTTTTGGTGTTATATAACTCAACCCAATAGTCATTTTATAATTCAAACTCATTCATAGGTTAATAGTGATTATAGTAAAAAATTGTGTAATTAGATACCTCTGAGACCTAGGTTTTTTGCATGAAACACCATCTCTAGGTACTGCATTTCTTTGATCATCAATGGTAGGAGTGGAGATGAGTGTGCCTTATTTTCTTGTCATTCCATTTTAACCTCTTCTCCTTCTATGTGTTATGCCTACTCTTTAGGTTTTTATTCCTTGATTAGTACTTCTTCCCCCCAATTAATTCCTCTTCATCTGGTATCATTTGTAATGGATTAGTCCTTAAGGCCTTCTTCTTAATTTACATTACCCTATGATAAGCTTGAAGGTTTAGGTATGACCATCCAACATTCCAAAGGAATACATGATTATTTTGTTAGTGACTTAGGATTTTCTCTATTCGCTTACCTCTAATGGTGGGCATATACCTATGCAACCTACAACTACCAATTGTCTCTACCATGGTTATGTTTAGAAGTTTTCCCTATGTTATGATTATGTAACTTAATGCTCAGCTCAATAATTGTTTATAAATTTGTGATTATCATATAATTTCTCTGCAATCACTCTAGCTTTCTTCACTATTCATCTCTATAATCATAGATGTAAGCAAAGGTTAAAATTAATAAATGATCTTCCTTGTCCTTTTATAGGCTCTAGGGGGTTAATCGACATTTACTACCCCCTTTTATTTTGTCTATCACTTCCCATATTCACATTTTTAATGGACACCATTCTTCGACCATCACTTTTTTCTATAAATGATTTTAATGGTATTATTTTGTCATGATGCTAGCATTTTTATTATAACCCCTTTTTTTTTTATTAATGACACATCCTATCCTATACCTTCCTTTATAGTGGAAGACAAATACTATTATTTATTTTAAATTTTGAAACTATTTAGTGGGAATACCTTATCTTAGGGTTATGTAATTTTCACACCTTAAATAACTTGTGTGCTTTAAGCAACTTGTGTTCCTTAAGTACCTTGTGAACCTTAAGTAACTTTCATGATTAAAGTAACTTATGTACCTAAAGTAACTTTTGTTTACATCTTTAATCATGAATAAAGATACATTTTATCCCACACTAAAAGTTTGTCATGGTCTTCCACAAAAAATACAAGTCAAATATTAAGAAAATATATATTTAAATAAATGTTTCATGCAACAAAGATAATGATTTTATTGAAAAAAATAAAACCTAAATTAATGGTATAAACCTTGTTGTTATAAAATATAAACTATTCCAAGGTGAAATACGGCCAAAGCCAACTTTCATTGTAATGCCTAAGAAAAAATTGATTATCTAACCTTTGTAATTGACAAGCACCAGTAGGTTGAATGCTATGAATTATAAAAGGACCATCGGAATGAATTCGAAGTCTTCTAGAATGGCATGTAAACTCGGAGTCATATAGTAAAAATTTCATCCTAGTGGTAATTTTTTATGCTTTATGTGTTGATCATGCCATGTTTTTTGTTTACGATTTTCCACATCCTAACTATAACAAAGTATATAAATGTCCCTTCAAAGATGACTCCTCATCCAATTGGCCAATGCAATAAATATAAAAAGATGGTACCAAGAATTCAATTGGTAGGACTACCTCTTTTCCATATACTAAATTAAATGGTGTGTTCTTATTCAGGCACTTATAAGTTATTCGGTAAGCCCAAAGTAACACATATACTATATCATCCCAATTGGTTTCAAAAACATTACAAATTTTCATCAGTGTCATACACAATATTTTATTGAATTCATAGATAGTTCCATTGGCTTGATGGTTAAATGATTTTCTTTCGTAATGAAAAATCATGAACTAAATAAGTAAGATGTGAATAGTTTCATTTAGGAAATGGGTGTTGTGATCACTAGTAAAACTTAGTGGGCATCCAAAATGAGTTATGACATGTTACAAAATAAAGTGCATAGTAGTATTAGTAGTACAATCCCTTATTGGCATAGCTTCAGCCTAACATGTGAGATAATCAATTGATGGGATGATATACCAGGAACCTATTCATCGTCTAGCTAGATTGATGGGGATAATAAAATCAATGGTCCACTTCTCAAATGGTTTCTGAGATAGAATTGGATGTAAAGGCATGTAATCTCAATGATTTGTTTTTCCTACATGATAACAAATGTCTCACTCTAAAACATATCTTAGCATCTTTAAACATAGTAGGCCATCATAATTTGGCTAGTAGAACCTTACATGCAGTAGCCTCTCCAACATAGTGTCCACCTGTAATGCCTTCATGAACTTCTTGTAGTACCTCATAATGCTCATGTTTCATGACATAATGATAAATAATTTCATCTTGACCAACCTTGTATAAGTCCCCTCCTATGAGATGAAAGGGTGTGACATAAACTATAAGTTATTTCTTGTCCTGCAAAGTTAGATACTTAGTCATTGAGCTAGTAGTTATAAAGGATACAATATCTTCTAAATATTAAGGTATATGAGTAACCTAAAAGAGTTGAACACTAGGTAAGTAATATTCAATATCATGTGGTGTTTATTTGAAATCAACTCGAGAGAGGTGACAAGGGCTATAATTAGTTCTTATGGGTTTTACCATGACAAAAAAAATATTTTTTTGAAACAACACTATCTAGTGGTAGATTCATCCATGTAGTATAGGTTTATTTACTAGATAATTTAAATATTCATGATATGTATATAATATATGAGTTGTCAATAAGTATTGTCAAAAAAATTATAGAGAATAGACCATTAACAATGCTTCATGCTTTGTGGTGGTGTAATTCTACTCAACTAGAGTGAGTTTCCTACTAACAAAGTCTATGAAGTGATCAGGGTGAGCTTTTCCTAGTTGTGCAAGTCTTGTATGAACTACCATTCCATAAACATAAATATGGACATGGAATGGGCTTGTCTAGTAAGGGAACTAGAGGATTGGAGAGGTAACCAACTTCTCCTTCAAAGCCTCTAAATCTTTTTGGCAGGATCAAGTCTAGATGAAGTGCTCATTATTTTTTAAGAGTTCCTATAGAGGAATGGATATGTTTGTATACCCACAAATTAATTTCCTATAATAACTTGTATGTACTAAAAAGGCATTAACTTCAAATTGAGACTTCATCACTAAGAGGTGAAGAATGATAGGTAATTTTTTTGAATCTACCAAAAGTCCATCCTTATAAATAATATGCCCTAGAAGAAAACCAAAATTTGTATGAAAAAGACACTTCTTTAGATTCAGTGCTATTTTTAGGACTCAAAAATGCTGAAGCATGAGTTGTATATTAGATAAATTCTCCTTGACTAAGTTGTAAATTATCTAGTAATCTAATTAAACTTAAAGAAAATTATGGATGAAATCGTCAAAGGCTTCAATGGCTATATGTGAGAATATAGATGGTGAATTCTATAACCCAAAAGGCATGACATTATATGTAAAATATGCTCATTCAATGGAAAATGTAGTCTTAGGTTGATCCTCCTTAATGATCTAGACCTAATAGTACCCTAAAAATCCATCTATAAAAATATATATTTCATACCCAATAACACCTTCAAGTATTTCATCTATGAATGGTGTTGGGAAGGGATTAGTAAAACAAGATGCATTAAGTATCTAGTAATCAATGAAAATTTTAATGCATCTATCCTTATTTATAATTATCACCATGGGACTGATCCACTTAGATTCATTAATAGGGGTGATCACTCTAGTGCACAACATACTATCAATTACGTACTTTACATGTACTAGTAGATTTAGATTCATTCTATATGGCCTTTTCTCAATTGGTTGGTGTTATCAATCAATTTAATATGTATCTTACATAGGGATGGATGAAATCCTTTCATCTCACTTTAGATTTTTGTAAATACATCTTAGTATTCTTTTAACAACTCAGATATCTTTGATAATTCTATGTCAGTCCAGTAATTACCTATAGTATCTATTTTTGGTTCTTCCTCTCTGTTGATGTTGCATTAGATAGTTTGAATTTTCTTGGAGTAAGGGTGGTCTATGTTAGGACTAGTGTCATGTAAATATCATGTGCCAAATTCTATAGGGACATCCAAATGATTTGAAAAATTCTCAAGTGGGTTAGACCCTTCACCCTCTTCTACTTGAAGTACTAGATTTTATTTCCCTTAGTATATCTCTTCACATCAATCTTGATCAAAGACTAGTTTTGGTGTGGGAATAATTTGTGTAGATGGTTCATTGAATATAATTAGACCTTCTTCTAGGACTCTAGGGATATATTTCACTTGATATGTAATGGGACTAGGGTCACTAATAACTGCTTTGTTCATGGCCTATAGAGTGAGGTGCAAAGCCATTCTTAAAGAGGAATAATATAGTGTTGAGTTCATGTTTTCCTTTAATAGATGCCAAAACTAGGTACCCATATGTTTCTATTTATGAACATACCATGCTCTTTCTGAGGTTCATAAATTTCCATAAAATGCATGTACCCATAAGTACTCTAGTATGTAAGACTTTTCATCTCTCCACATTGAATCATGAGACTCTATATGGGGTTCAGGTGCTTATATTCACTATAGATGATTGTTCCCTTGACTCATTTTTTATGATGAAACTGATGATGCAAAGTAGAGAATAATTGATCCCACTAGAGAAGTTGCTCATTCTAGCTTTTTTACCATCTTGTAGATGCACCATTAAATAGGTGAACCAAGGATTATATATAATCATTATCATAGTTATAAAATTCTTCAAGTCATTAGACAAAGTTATAGACTTCAATTTTTCCATGAAACCAAGGGGTTGTATGGATTCTTTCTAAAGGTGCAACTATCATTGGTACCCTCATGACTTGGTTAATAAGAAGGTGAATGAACCTATGAAATTTATGATACTAGTGTGGAACATTATCATGAATACCAATGGAACTACACACTCTTCCAATGAGGTCATAATCACCATCGACCCAATAATTACAAGCATTACTTAAAGACTTAGAAAGGGACTAATTGTCTTTCCATTGGAGGATGCCATCAGGAGTAGGATCATGTTACTCACCATGTCTAATAGTGATATTATAGATGTGTTAAATATATTCTTCCACATTAATAGGTTTTATGTATGGTAGCCTATGTGTTTGATCTAGGGGAATAATGATTCATTGATTATCATTATCAAAACTAATGTAGCACTTTTTGAAACTTAAGTCTAAATTATTTTCATAATACTAGGGTTACCCCGATAGAGATCGGAAGTCATCAACCCTTCTAACTTGATAACTTCAAAGTCAACTTTGAAAAGTACTCCAAGGATATCCACTATTACATTATTGAGGATGTCAATCGATAGAGTATGATTTTTATTATCCATAAATAATATGTGTGATGAAGGTTTTAATGTTAGACTAGCCATTTTGTGCCATACATCCTTAGTGAGGATGTCAACTTTAGCACTAGTGTCAACTAATATGTACCAAATTACCCAACCATTGATGAAAACACTCACTAGTATTTCTTTTTCCTCTGGAGTGCTAGGATAAATAGGGGTATCTTGCCTCCAATCATAATTTAAATTATGATCATGAATCCACCAATTCATTTGAGGTTGAGAATTAGTTGGTTCTCATATTTGATTTTTAATCCAAATTCTTAGTTGTGGGATAATGTCTTTATTTAGTATAAGCTTGCAAAGCTCTTAAAAATCATTTTGTGGCATATTTTGAGGCTATATTGCCTTTTATATATGAGCATGTTGTATTTCTCCTTTGTCATTAAGAGAATGAATTTATCATTGTACTTCTCATACTAGTGTCATAGTGTCTCAGAGCACATCCTTTTGTTGTTGGGCATTAGGATACTTCATTGCTCAAGGCTCTTTATGTTGTACATTATCAAGAGGATTACATGTATACCATGGTAAATTTTAGTGGCAAATATTTATTAATTCATGAATATTCCAATTTTTGGATTTTAGTTTTAGAATTTTTTAGGGATGACAGATGGGACTGGATCACTAAAATTTTAGGGATATAAATTAATTTTGAGGTTAGCTCACCAAACACTTATAGAATTATATTATAATATAGTTTAATTCACTACACACACACACACAGAGATATATATATATATATATATATATATATATATATATATATATATATATATATATATATATATATATATATATGTAATATTATAGCTATGTGTGTGTATTGAATTATACACACACACACACACACACACCCCTGATATGAAACAAGGAAATTAATATAACTTGAATCGAAGAACTAGATGGTAACACCAAATAGTGAATAAAAATAGTGTTGATTAGAGGAGCCAAATGATAGTGTTGAATGAAAACAACTCTGATATTGCTAAATGGTAGACCAAATGATAGTGTCGAATAGAACTGTAAGAACATTTATCAAGGTTGAAAATTAAAGGCATGGGAACAAGAAAGGAAAATTAAAAAAATCAAGGACTATATTCCCAAAACCCACCAATACAAGGTGAAAAATAATAAGGAAACCAAAGTTTAAACCTTAAAATATATAAAAATTAAATTTACCTCACTTGTTAAATAATATGAAAATTAATTTCAATGGAATGTATGAATAAAACACTACATGTGCACCTTTACATTTTATTAGTTATCCTTTAGAAATACGAAGTTCACATTTTGTTAAAGGAGAGCTTTCTGAATATGAAGAGAAATCAAATTTATAAGGGGTCTATAAGGAGAATTCAGATTACATATGTCAAGATTTAGCAAAAATGATGGTGCATATTCTACAAGTATTACCTTTGTTTTAAAAACAAGTTGATACAACAGGATTAAATCAAGAATTGGTTAATCTACTTCTTGTAACCATGTCATGGATCCATTGGATAGCTTCAAAATCCATCTAAAATCACATGAGATAGCTATATAAATGATAAAAAATGTCTATTGTGAAGATGTGGGGCATGATTTAATTGACAAGGATAACAAACAATAAAAGATGGTAATTGAAAAATGATCAGACAATTAAAAATATGAAACCCTCGGTGACATAAAGATTGAAATATTGCATGGAATTTAGGATTAGTGACCACAATATAGACTAATCCTAATCCTAAATTACATGCAATAGTTGAATCTTTATATCACTAAGGGTTTCATCATTTTTATTGACTGATAGTTATTCAATTGCCATATCTTACTGTTCATTATCCATGTCATATAAATTGCACACCATAAATTCTCAATAAACATTATCAACCATTTTTTAGCTATCCCATGTGATTCTAGATGGATTCTAAATTTATCTAATACATTCATGACATTGGTTACCAAAGGTAGCTTAACCAATTTTGAATTTAATATTTTTGTATCAGCTTATTTAAAATAATGACAATACTTGCATATGTGTCACCATAATTTTTACTAACTCCTAACACATGGAATTTAAAATTCACTTATAAACCCCTTGGAAATTTTATTTCTCTTCATATTCAAAAATCTCTCCTTGAACAATTAGAACATCTTATTTCTATAGGATATAGCCCAAAAAATCTACAGTAGGGCATCAAGACTCAAAATTACATTTTAAAATCTAATCATTGTACCATGTACACATCTGGAAATGACTACTATATGATCTTCAAAATATATGGGATTGGCATTATGTCAAGTTATTCAAAACCTATTTTATTAAAATGGTGAATTTATATGGGTGGGGCCAAAGGGGGAAGAGGAATCAAATGTGAAAAATGTGTAAAACGATGGTCGAGGGCATATTTATAGGACTAAGCCCTAAGGAGGTGACTAGGAAACTAGATAGTAGACTAGCCATATTAGTAACCATCTAGCTTGGTCTACCTTCACTATTTGAGATAGTCATCTAATATAACCATTTGGTGTAGCTAGCTATCATAACCATTTAACATAGCCTTCCATCATAGCTATTCAGTAGAGCTATCTAGCACATCTACGTGACATATCCATTTGGCATAGCCATCTAACATATCCATTCAATAGAGCTATCCAACACATCTACCTAACATATCCATTTGGCATAACCTTTTAACATATCCATTTAGTAAAGATACAGTAAATATCTAAGTAAATCTATAGTAGAGCATCAAGACTCAAAACTATATTTTAAAATCTAATCATTATACCCTGTACACATATGATAATGACTACTCTATGATCTTCAGACTGTATGGGATTGGCATTGTGGCATTTTATTCAAAACCTATTTTATAATGATGGTGAATTTATATAGGTGGGACAAATAGGGGAGGAGAAGGAATCAAATGAGCAAAATGTGTAAAATGAGGGTTGAGGGCATGTTTATAGGACTAAGCCCTAGGGAGGTGATTAGGCAACCAAATATAAAGTTGAACATATTGGTAACTCTCTATCTTGGTCTACCTTCACCATTTTACACAATAATTCAATGCAACCATTTGGTGTAGCTGGATAGCATAGCCATTCAACACAACCTTATAGTATAGCCATTTAGTATAGTTATCTAACATATCTACTTGACATATCCATTCAATGTAACCATCTAGCATAGTTGTTTAACATAGCCATCTAGTCCATCCATCTAACTCAACTATTTGGCATAACCATTTGATAAATACATTTGGTGCAATTGAGTGGTTATACAAAAAAATATAGCTGCTTGTTTTCTCTCCTTTAAAATTAGTATATATTCATCATCACCCATGTAGGATTCACTAAATTTGTGATTCAAATTTATTAAGATTCACCAAATATTTCCAATTGGTTATCTAGTAGGGCATCTTAACCCTAATGTATACTAAGACTGTCCTCTAATATGCATAGTGTTATTCACCTACTAACCTATTGGGGTGATTGAACATGTACGCTAGTGTTCTTTCTCAATGTGAATTATACCTACACCTTTTTCATTTCTCATTTTAGTGATGGTTGTGTACAAGTTATGATATTCTTCCAATCGATGGTCCTTTTTTATAAAAACCACACATTGAGTAAACTAGATAATCTCTTTGATAGTGGTCCATGGATCCACACTTATAACATGTTCTTGGTGGGAAATGACCACCTCCTCATGCATATTTTGTAATATTTAAACACTTTATAATGTGTAGATCATTACAAGAGAGGATATGAGTGTACATCATGCTCTTCATGGTATATTTCACATGACTACTTTAGTATAATGTGAGTGTTTATGCATGCACAGTTACTTTGACTATCCTTTAGACTTGCAATCAGTGCACCAAAGACCATTAAAAGTATCATATGCATTATTTATTGTTATTTTTTCAATCTATGAAACCATTGAAGCTATTTTGGATTCCAAAAAGGGACTAATCCTAGTGTTAATACTACCAATAGATTCAACATGGATGGTGTCTTTTAAATATTCATACAAGCTAGTAAAAGTTTTTAAAGATAGTGTTTGTTGAAAAATAAGTAACATACCTCCCAAAAAATACCGTGCATGCTAAACATCATTGATTTAAAATTAAAATTTTTATGAAAGTGTTTTGAACCTTGCATCATATTATTATACACTTTTAATGAAATCTTACTTTATATCTTCTAGCATGGTAATACTTTGTTGTTTAAATTCAGGAATGCCATATTCCTAAAAGAATGCCATTTGGAGCTGATCATAATCAACCACTAATTTTTGAAGGTTAAACTTTCTATACCACTTGTGCACTCTCTCCAAAAGTGTAGTCATGAATTTTATGGCATTTTACTTAGAAGTGATGCCTCATGCCCTTCAAATAAGTTTGCATTTATGGGCATGTTGTGTTGCATTCTCTATGCCTGAATATTTAGGTATGTGCAGTGCCATTTAATAATATACTATTAATAGATGAGATTTTTGCACTAGTGGTTGTTAAGAACCCCCAAATCTAATCCCTTGAGGGGGAATTCCACCACTTCCTCTTGTGCCACCTCCTAGTTTTTCTCAAGCACATCTACCATCAACACCCATGTCATGAAGTGCAGTAGCTAGTTGATTAATTAAATTTCAGACCATACTCTATCCACTATGAATGTTATATCCTCCATGCATCCTAATTTGAGACATGAAATTATCTTGAAGAGGGAATGAAAGTGTTAATTATGTATGAGTTATAATTAGCTCAGCTAGAATATCTCTTATAGGATCAATTTCTAATTCCATGCTATTTATATCTCAGTTATGTATATGTAATTCATTTGATTCAAAATAATGAAAGTGCACTATGGTTTGGGATCTTGGTTGGTTAAAACTTAGTTCTTCAATTTCTACCATTTGACTAGTTTCTCCTTCATATGATAAAAGTGGCATGGGGCATAGTTTGAAAGTGATGGGGCCCTATTTATATTGTTTCCTCTTCCCTGTATATCTTAGCATGACTTCTTGAGTTATCCCAATCCCTTCCCATGATACTCACTTCTATGATCCTCTACTAAGCTTCATCATATTATGAATTCCATAATGATTGTTAATTAGATACCATTCCAAACCTAAAATATTTTACCAACTCTTTTCTCTTCCACTTCAAAATATGTAGCTCATGCAAAGATGCATTTATCTCCCCATTGGCATAGTTTCAATCCTGTAGTCAATAAATAACTTTTTTTATTTCTAATAGGAAATGTCTAATATATCAACCATGTGATTCTCTAAGGAATTGGAAATTAGCTTCTTTATGACAAGAATAATTGGTTACAACATACTCTGAAATGTACTTATTCAAAACTCCTTTCCACTAGATATGAACAACTAATGTCCATAGTTTTCCTAGTCATGTTAAAGCTCTTTTCATTCTAATGTCCAATACTTTATTCCCCCAAAAAAATTTGATTGACCTTGAGCATAAGAATATAGCCAAGTATGTAAATGAACTAGGATTTTCACAAATAAAGTTTCATATAATGTATTGTAGAGATTATAATCTACTCACTAACATGTAAAAACTCTTGGTTCAAGGTAACGAACCAAAAAAGTATCCTAAACCCTAATAATCCACTACTTAATACTCTTAAGGGTGATACATTCAAGAATCTTCCATTACTATGCATCAAGTGATATGGGGTTCCAATAATAGAACCAAAATGTTGGGTTTTCATCCTTTAATATTGTTTTACATGATGAAGTGTAGCCCCAGTGAGATAGTGTACTAGCCCTTCATGTAAGACTATGGTCTTACTGGCACACCCAAAGCATGCAGATAGATATTGGCTCCCATCAATTATGTTTCATAATAACATATTAGTCATATTTTTTGGGTTCCAAATTTTATTTGATTAGAAGTTACATAGAAAAAGAGATACATTACTTTGGTCATTGTATCATTAATCTTGAAAAACATAATTATGTAGATAAATGCCATGGACTTTAAATATTGTTACTAGAAAAAATAAAATTTTGCATAGATCTCATATTAAGTTACAACTACAAGTACTAAATGCAAACATACCATAGATGCATAACTTATCAATTAATTGGAACATGAAAATTAGAACTAATTATAATATTTATAACTCTATATTGTGCTTTGGCAAAATAATATCCAAAAGTAGTCACCTTACAAAGCTTTCATACAAGGGTATTTATACTTGTTTTTTCGTGACCAAGTAGTTACCAAAAAAATGAAAAGAGTAATTTGATAATGATTTTTATATGAATTAAGAGTCATGGTAGTCTATTAAATAGTTTCTCCTAAGGACTTGGGACTTTGTACCCACTATATACTCATTTTATGCTAGATAATTACTATCATGTGTCTAACTCTTTTTGGATTGGTTTACAACTCATGATGGATAAGGTCTACATGAGCCTTGATAGTTTCTCCTTGACTATCTCTTGCTTCCCATGCACACCCCAAGTCTTTCAATTATGTTCTACATCCTATGCTCTCATGTTCCTTATGGTTAATTCTCTTCTTTGACTAGGTCTTCTCATGTTGGTGCTTTTATGCTCTTATATTTTTGTGCCTTGTAGGTTCCACATAATAGTCCTACTATGCCAATCTAGTTTTATGCCCTAATATATCTATACTATACTCCTTTCTCACTATGTCAATTATGTGCCAAAATAATAAAATACTTAGCCAAAATTTGGGGTCTAACATAAAGTATATGAGTAATGTAAATTAGGGTATTAATATATAATAAATATAAATGCTTATTTTTTTAAGAATTGACCTAGTTTGATATTTATAAAAATAGTAATGAATGACACAAATAAGTAATTAGCTAGAAACATACTAAGATAGATGATATGGAGGCTAGAAACTAGTGTGGAAATAGATCTAAGTGTCACAAGTAGGGTCCAGGTGTTAGAAACTATTGATGCTTCTAATTGTACCATATGTGATCTTAGTGTTGAAGAACATTTCTCATTTTCGGATTTTGAGAATCCATGGCATGAGTTGAAGTTTGTGACTATTCAGTGATTGTCTACTATGAATTAGAAGCAAAGTATGAAAATTGTCCACAATATTTATTTGATTTAGTGATTGGCAGCCATTAGGTTCTATAATATTTGAATACTTAATAATTTAGATAATTTGGTAGTTAAAATAAATGATTATTAACAATGACCTCTAAGCTAGAGTGAATCTTGATAAAATAAGAAAAAAGAAAGGGTAAAGAAGAAAGAAATGTGGTTGCAAGTTTTCATCTCAAATACTGTGACAAAATTCTAATTACTTTGAGAACATATGAACCAATTTATTTTATATAATAACATAGGCCCAAATTATATCAAAAATTAGGCAAAATTCAAAGGAAAAATATAAATCATAAGTAAGAACCAAATTTACTTTAAAGGTTTGCTATTATGATCTAGATAACCAAAGTACATCCAAATACATAGAAAATAAAATGAAGTATATTTGAGATCTTTATAGTAAATTTAGCATTTAGCACAAATTAACAACCCTATGACAAATAATGTAACTCAAAAAATAAGAATCATTCAAATTAAAGATAACTCCCTATAATTAAGAGATAACATAGACATTTAACAAAAATAATCAATCTTTTCAAAATTCCTTAGTTATATTAAATCCTCCTGGAATGAATTTCTAAAACACTCTCCTTTATAAATGGTAACCATCTACCTATTTATATGAAACATAGGTGATTAATTGGTTAATTTTCAAAAATATCCAGATGTGGATAAAGATAGTTGTCCTTGATACAAAATTACAATGTCACAAAAAACATGCCAACTTGACAAGAAAGAGTATATGCTAATAGACTAGCATATAATCCTTCTAATTAACTTTTATCAATTAACCCTATCTAAAAAAGTCATTCACCTTGGTGTATTTATCCTTGATCAACACAAAATCCACTACGAGCTTCATTAGATAATCCCTTCCTTTATCCACTAACTTGTCAAATTTACTATCATTCTAAGATACAATTTACTTGACACATTTTACTTCTACAATTTGCTTCCTTAAAAAAGTAATCATATCAAGGGTATTTTCATTGTCTTTATCTAAATGACCTTGGCTATCTATAATTCCTTGGATGTGGGTATCAACCCTCTACTTGAATTATTTTTCATCAATCAAGCTTAAAGTAGTGGTTTGAGAAGGGTTGTTTAATAAATTCCCTAGAAGTTTCTCAATCCATTTTACAAAATACGTGTCTCTCTTTTTGTTGTCCTTAACATCACTACTCTAGGTGATCAAATATTCTTGTTTATCTACCAAAACTACCATGAGGATGTCCATATGTCTCAGTTTTATAATCTTGAAGTTTAAGGCCTACTTTGTCTTATGCACCTTGATGAGCTCCTCCATCTGAGCTTGAGAATTCTACCACTAGATGATTAAGGTTTATTCTATCTCAATCTGATGGTCCAAAGCACTCAATCTAGACTTAATGCTTTATAAATTCTTGAATGCATCCATTAAGGATTTATTCAGCATTTGTAATATATTTTTAGGAATTGTCAAGAAGACTTGAGCTTTGAAATATTGATTTTCTATTTCTAAGTTGTGTATCCTCTATTTCAATCCTATAACTCCAACCAAGTCCATTGTTGATTGGACCAGTACCACACTAGCTACATCCTCTTGAAAAATAGGATGTTCCCCTACTGCTTCCCCTAGAATAGGATTTAATATTGTAAATGGATCCACCTTCTACAAGGTGAACTCCTTAGTACCAAGAGTTTCTTTCTTGGTCACTACTCTTTCAATATTTGATATCTCTAGATTAAACTAGACGTAAGGATCAAGTTCTTTCACTTCTAGTTGTTTAAGAATCTCTACATTTGAACTTCTAGAGGCTCTTAAGGTAACAACCCATTGTATTTGATTATTATGAAGAATCTAGATGCTTCTCTCTGATTATTTGTTCAACATATACTAAATCCATGGTTTGACATTATTTTAAACACCTATGTCCACTTGATTTAGAGCTAATGAAGGAGAAAGAGATGGGATTTTCTGCAACTTCCCATAAACAAACCAATCAAGAATGGTTGGTCCATAAATAAGATTTTCATCACTAAAGAGGTTTATATCACTAGTGAAGTAAGTGAAAGTTAACCTAGGCCTCTTTCTTAGAGATAGAGGAAGTAAGGCTAATTCTGCCTATCTCTTTCCACTGCTCAATGGAACCAATTCCTTGCCTACTTCCTCATATGGGTCTTCTTCCTTACTCAAACCATATGTATCTATGATGTTAACTAAATAAATCTCCACTATTTATATAGTTTGTAAAGCAATTAATTTTATAACTTCTATTAAGGAAGAAGGCCTTAGTGGGGATGCCTAAATTTAGAGGCTTTCAATAGGTCTTTACTCAATCTTGGACTCCTCAATTTTATCTTTACCTTTTCCTTTTGTATCCTCAAGTTGCTAAATCTAAGGAGACTTTGTCAATTCTCCATATTGAGGCTTAGAAGATCATCCATCAATAGGTGACTCTTTATGTGTAGTCCTAGATAGTCCTAACAATAAGTGATACTATAAAAGAGGTAACTACCATATTTCTCCTAAAGGCTTATTATCCCTAACCAGCCTACATTGTAAGGTTATGTTGTAGTTTTTAACCCTAGATAAGAGTTCTTCAAAGTTCTTTTCCCTTGTGTAAATACCATCCCCCACACCTGGTTGATGCTTGTACTCAATCTTTGGGACCTTCCTCTCTCGAATATGGTTATCCACTATATTATTGGGGTCCCACATCTTAAGATAATCTAACTAGAAATCAAAAGATTTCTTGTGCACCACCATGATCTCCAACTATTTCTAATCCTTAATTATAATTCTACCAATGTCTAGTGGGAAGGGATGAACCTAAGCCTTTTTATTCTTCTTGCAATGCCAATCTATGCCTTGGATGATTTCATAAGCAATTTCTTACTCTAAAAGTTTACTAGGAACATATATGGGTAGTCTATATGGCTGGACTATGATTCCTTATATCCTTATTATAGTGCAATCTAGAAATAACCACACATCCCCCATCGTATCCAATTATTTTTTTGATTAGAGGATGAAGTCTCAGCATAGGAATACTAGTGATTATCTCAAAAATGATAGGGAAGACACCATCACATATGAATTGCATATGATTCATGTATTTTCAAATATGTAGTTTGGAGTAGTGATGGGAAATGGTAGTCATACAATCAAGGGACCAATTTTAGATGCTAAGGAAATTAATAGAGGGTAGGACTGAGTCTAAGAGGTAAGACATCATAAAGAAATGTCTGGAGGTCTTTCTCTTGATGGTTGTAAACTATTTAGCCAAGAAGAAAATTATCAAGTCTCCAATGGGAGGGGTTAGGTTCCACTCCAACATGTAATGGACATAAGACACCCAGACCTTACTCACATAAGTTTTAGAATAAGCACCAAAGGCTCTTTTTAATAAGGTAATAGCCACCCTAACACCTTCTCTAAATTGGGTAATAAGAATCTCAACATTAGGGGTCCTAAAAACATGGGAACCTTAGATTAACCAAGGTGAAAGAACTAAATCTAGATTTTGGCAATTTGTCCTTTCTCTCAAGGAAGGAAGATCAATGTGAGGTAAAGGAATCTTATAATAAGTCTCATAGGACATGGAATCTATGAATTTAACTTTACTAACATTTCCTTCATGAATAATCCATTCTCCATCTACTATACAACCAATGAAAATAAGAACAAGAAGGTTGATGCAATGCATTACCTCTATTTTAGAAGCTACGTGATGAAGGCCTACCATTTAAATTGATACTAAATCCTTGTATATTTGGTACACTAAAGCATTCCTCTTTTATTCTTGAGAAATTGATTGAAACTCTTTGACAAATAAGAATAATTAAGACCAATTCCTTATTCCTTATATATTTAATGTTATTGAGTCTAACTCTATGTCTCTAAAGACCCTTCCTTCACCATCTAAACTTAGATAAATATCTACTTCAATATTCATCTATTTCCTACTTGATACCATTGATAATAGTGTATTATAACTAAAAATCTATCAAAGTTCTCACTAAGGCACCTACTCTGAATTCAATTCATAATTATCTCAAGTGTGACTTAAACAATTTGAACTAATTCTAGCCTTTTTTATGGAGTGTTTAGTTTTTTTATGCTTTAATGACCAAAACATCAAACTTTGATCTCATGCATGCCTTATATATGATGGAACCATTCTTATCATCTCTCCTATGTTTTTCAATCATGAAATATATTTCATTTAGATCCTCCATACTTACATGGAGCTTATTTGGTAAGGTTCCATACCTTTCATGGAAATTTTCATAAATTTCATTTGAAAAGTGACCATTGGTTTTCAAAAGTCCCTTTTATTTTGCTTTGATAATCCAAATCTAGGTCCTCGCATTTCATTGGTTCTTGATCTTTGAGCTTATTGATTATGCCATATATCAAGCTTTCAACTCCTTTGAAAATTCTTCAATTAGCCCACATTATTGGATCAAATTATATGAGAAATAAACCGCCATCAGATCCTTCAAGAGATATTGAGGCTTCATAGTTGATGTGCACTATTGGATAAAATCCAACAAGCAAGTGATCACCATTAGATCCTGTAAGAAGCTTACACTTTTAATCACTAAAAGACTTAGGTGAAGATTTTATATCTCAATATTGTCTTCATAAGAAAACAAATAATTTATTAAAAAGGCTTTACAAATACCCCCTTTGATTAGGCTTTAAAAAGATCTAAGTTAAATTTGATTGGTTTGTTCTTGTCAAATACATCCCTATAGATGTCAAATGATGGGGGCAAACCTATCAAATTTAAGACAATGAAATATTTCTATTTAAATTTAAATTTTATGGGTTTGGTCTTGTCAAATACATCCTCATATATTTCAAATGATGGGGGAAACCTTGTCAATTTTAAAATAATGAAACTTATTGATATAATAAATGAATGCCACGTGTAAAACCATTGAGAGATCTCAAAGCCTAATGGATTATCTAAGTTAAATTTGATTGGTTTGGTCCTATTAAATACATCCTATAGATGTAAAATGATGGGGGTGAACCTATCAAATTAAAAAAAATGAAATATTTCAATTTCAATTTAAATTTGATAGGTTTACTCCCATCAAATACACCCTCATAGATATCAAATGATGGGGGTGAACATGTCAATTTTAAAATAATGAGACTTATTGATCTGATAACTGAATACCATGTGTAAAACCATCAAGAGATCTTAAAATTTTTAGTGTTATCTAAGTTAAATTTTACAAGTTCAATCCCATAAAATAAGACCTCATAGATGTCAAATGATGGGGATGAACTTGCCAAATTTAAGAACAAAAAATCTTTCTTTTAGACCATTAGATTTAAAACCTCCAATCAAGTGATCACCATTGGATCTTTACTAGGGCTCAAATCATTAAGTGTATTCCTTTTTAAAAGACTTGAATCTTGACGCACCATTGGATCAAATCCAATGAACAAGTAAAAATCATTAGATCTGTAAAAGTACATGAACTTTAAGCTAAAAACTGATTATGTATAAAATTTCTTGCTAGACTTTATCATGAATGTTTAAATTTAAATTATTAGGGTTTATTTTTTTGGAACCCTAACTTATTTCATGGAACCTACAATTAAAAACCTTCAAAACAATTTTTAGCAACATCAAAACATGATCAAACAATATTTCACACTTATTCCAAGATATAGAAGTTTGGGAAACAATCACATGCGTCCCCTTTCCAAAAAAAATGGGGGGTGTTGGTCTCAACAAATGGGGACTGACAGGGACAACATAGGAATATGTTGGAACATAGAGCTCTGGTTTAAACTTGTACATGAATTTTATATACCTTTTTGGAAATATACTCTCTCCTAAATCAACTTTCAATCAGAATAAGTTCCTTATGTATAAAATTTAAACTTAGATATTAAAACATAAACATGTAGTGTGTGTTATGATTCCACTTACTATTTATCATGAATTTCAAAAAATAACCTCTAGGTTCATATCCTTTTGTTCCATTACACTTAAATTTGAGTGCGTTATATATTATTTAAGCACAATAATTCTTAAATTAGGGGAGGCTTGGGCATTACTCTACTACCAGCTAGGTGTTCATATCCCTGATAGAGATACCTTTGGTTCCACTCAAGGTCTTGCTCTAGTGCCACCCAGGCATCCATAGCCCCGGTAGAGATTACCTAAATCACCTTTGTTTCTATTTCTATAGATTTGTAATGGGCTCTCCTTTTTTTTATTTTCTAGGTCCTTTTGTAAAGGTTGGAAACCAATATATCCTAGTTTTAAGGATTTGGTTAAATGTTCTAGCATTAGGATACTCTCCCCTTTAATTGAAACTTTAGTCCATGACAAGGATGTGTTTTAAGTGTAATCATGAATATGAGTTAATAAACTAAATTCACATTGTATACATATAATTCTTCTTAAAATAAATTTTTGATGTAGAATAAGGTTTGAATCTATGTAGGATAATAAATTACTATACCAATTAATGCCAATAGCCATGGTTCCTTCATACTACTTCATTGCTAGTCATGGTCACCTTTTTAAGATTTATATCCACACTTTTGAGCAATTCCAAACCAAAAAGAAATAAAAAATAACATGAGACTTTACCACAACCAAAAAACACCATCAAGCAAGAAGAGGATAAAAAATATAAACAAAACAAATATACATAAACCTAGCAAGGAAGACAAACAAAACAAGAAAGAGAACTAACTAGCCAATCAACTCTAATTTTAGCAATCTTACATATTTATTCCATGAAGACCTCTGGTGGGGTAGTAACAAATTACTTTTTGAGATATTGTCTATTAGTAGGTAATGTGAAATCTGCTCCTTGGAGATCTTTCAACCTAAAAGTATTGTTGCCCAAGATTTTTGTAATTTGGTAAGGACCAATCCATAAAGGAGTGCATTTACCATGTTTACCTTTGGGTTCTGATGCCTTATCCCAAATAAAGACTAGATATCCCTATTTAAATACCTTCACTTTTGATCTCTTATCAAACCATATTTTCATGGTTGATTGGTGTCTACTGAAGTCTATAAATACTTTTTCTCTAGAATCTTCCATTTGAATAATATCTAATAGTCAATAATTAACAAGTTCCTGACTGTCTTCCATGTGTTCCTACATGAATGTGAATGTAGGAAACTTCAAAGTGATGGGAAATATGGGCTTCTAACCATATACCAACAAAAATGGTGAAGCTTTTAGATCTTTTTTAATCTTGATTTGATCCACCCATAATGTAAACATAAGAAGTTTATGCCATGTTCTAGGTTTATCTTCAACATATTTCTTAATAATTTCATACAGATTTTTGTTTATGTATTTAGAAACACCATTTCCTTGAGGATATTTATTATATTAAAACTTTAATTTAATGCCTTGTTCATAAGCCCATTCCATCATTTCAATAGAAATGAATGCACATCCATTGTCACAAACTAATGAAATTAGGTTTCCATATCTAGTACAAATATTTTCTTTAAAGAAATTGATCATTTCCTTTGTTCTACATTGCTTGGTGGCTACTACCTTATTCCACCTAATGCAATAATCTATAGCAATTAGGACAAACTTATGGCCTTTGAAATAATTGGGGTTTATTACTCTAACAAAGTCTAATCCCCTTTTTCCAAAAGGTTTATCTAACATCACAGGTTGTAAAGGCGTGGTTACCTTTGGTTCCTTTGTGTTAAAAAATTTGGCATGAATGACAATCCATCACGAGCTTATAATAAAATTTAAAGAGTGTGGGACAATAATACCTATCCCTAATAATCTTATGAGCTATGGTTCTTCTTGAAGGGTACCCACTTCCTAATTTTTCATGAAAGGTGGTCATAATCCAAGCTCCAAGCTACTTCTTCCTTGGATACACACCTCAAATAAATTCCCTCAAAGTTATTCCTATACAATAATCCATTCTTGGTGAGTTAATTAGCTTATTTTATCCTTAAGGCTCTCTTTTTTTATCTTATAAATCTTGGATGACAAACACCATTGACAAGTACATGGATAATAAAGTCATACCATTCATTAGGTTGAATGTTTTGTTGATCTACTTGCATGATATGAACTTTTGGGTCAATTATAGTGATCATCTAAATAAGACCTTGACATTTCACTAATTTGGCAATTGTCGTATCTATATCATATTCTTGTATAATTTCCATCCATTTGCCTCTTCTTTCTCCATGCTCATTCTGACTCAACATAAGTTTTGTAGCTGGATTAGGTAATATAGCATGTACCTTATTTTTAAGGAGGTAATGTCTAAACTTTTTTATTGATTTTACTAATGCATAAGCTTGCTTATCAGTCATAGAATAATTCACTTCTAAATTTTTTAAGTTAGTGCTCATGAAAGCTATAATATGATCATTCCCATCAACCTTTTGAGCTAACATTACATCCATAATATGCTCAGAAGAAAATGAATATAGATAGAAATCCTTTGAAAAATTATGACTTATGAGGACTAGAGCTTTAGTAATTACCTTCTTAATATTAGTGAAGGCCTTCTTAGATTCTTGATTCCAAAAAATTATAGAATCTATATTAAGCATGTCATTTAAAGGTTTAACAATCTTAGCAAAGCCTAAAATAAACTTCCTCACAAAATTAATCTTACCAAGGAATGACTTAAGTTATTTTTGGTTGTTGGGAAACCTAATTATACAAATGGCCTCTATTCTATCAGGATCCATAGAGATTCCATATTCGGTAATGACATGTCCCAATAATTTTCCCTCAGTGACATAGAATATGCTTTTCTTGGGGTTAAGAGATACACCATACCTCCTACATCTATCAAATACTTATCTCAAATGTATGAAGTGCACTTCTCTATTTTTAGAAAATACTATAAGATCATCCATATATATGATGATACACTTTTCCACTAAACCTTGGAAATCATGATCCATGTCCCTTTAAAAAGTTTTCCATATGTTACTTAATCCAAAAGGCATTATCTTGTAAGCGTATGTTCCCCATTTAGTAGTAAAAGTTATTTTCATCCTATCCTCTGGAGCAACAAGCACCTAATTGTACCTAAAAAATCCATCCAAAAAGGACATCATGGAAGATTCTAATTTTTTTTGGATAACTTGGTAAAGAGAAGGTAAAGGATAATCATCCTTTTCAAATGTTCTATTCAAGTTTCTAAAATCTATTCAAAATATTATTTCTCCATTCTTTTTTTTGACTGGGACTAGATTTGCCACACAAGTAGAATGTCTAATAGGAAACACTATCCTTGCATCCAACAGCTTCTTGGCTTCTTTAAAAATCATGGGTTTCAAAATACGGTTGACTAGATTTTTCTTTTATCTAAAAGGTTTTCCACCATCTTGAAGAGTTATGGTATGAGTAATGACCCTTGGGTCAAATATTTTCAAATATTTATAAGACAAAGTAATTACATCCTTATATTTTATAATCAACTCTCTAGATTTTCTATTTTCCATTTCAGTGTAGGACTTCCCTATATTCACTATTTGGGGCTGATCATGTGAGCCAGGATTCGTTGCATGATAATCCTTACCATTTACCTTAGGTTACTTAGGTGTTTAAATTTTTTTGTCAAAATCAAATAGTCTTTCCAATGAAATCATCACATTAGGTATCTTGTTATCAATTAATTAGATGATTTTACCATTAAGTTCCTTTTCATGAGAAGTGTCATCAATCTCATCAATAATGTGAGCTTTAAAATCACCATAATTAGTTAAGAAATCTATGATTTGTTGATCATCATTGAAAACTTAGAAATGATTTATATTGTCAAGAACTAAAGGACAAGGTATTAACTCAATACTGATGCTTTGAGAATCACGATTAGGTATGAGTTTAGCTACAAAAAAGGAAAGCTCATCAGAAATTGTTTTTCTTCTCTTGGAATAGCTAAGATGTTGAAAGCATCGAAAGATTTGATCAAATCCCACACCCTAAGCTTATATCACTTTAAGAAAATTTGTACTTGTACTTAATTTTCACTTGGTTAACCACATGTTTAGAGTCTCCATAGATAAAAAGTTCTTTATGTTTAATGGAAAAATGCAATCCAAGTATGAGATCGCCATACTCATCTAAAGTATTGGTGTAAGGAAATTATAACTTATAAGCTACATGGTATTGCTTTTCTAAAAGATTCATCAATACAATACCAACTCCTAATCTTAATTTACACTTGGAACCATCAACTTATAACTTTAAAATACCACACATTTGAGAATAACTCTAAAAAACTAATTCTTTTGTAATTTCCAAAGTGAAAACTCCTAAATTAGAATGCAAGAAATTTACCCTTTCGTTAACAACATTATATTTTGTTATCATGTGTTTCATTTGAGGTTCCATTTCTACTATTATTTAATTTGGAAAACCTTTAAAGGAAGCCATAAGTGTAAATAATTAGTAGACATATAGCCATTTAAAGCTTTAATCCATTCTCCACTTAAAATCAATCCATAATCACTAGGCATTTCTACCACTTAGATATCAATTAATTGTTGAACCCTTGGTTCACTAGCCAGTTGTATATACACATTCAATAATTATCCTACAACCTTAAATTTGGATTTATCTAATTGAATGAATACCATATTAGATTTGATTAGAATAAACCTAAGTTGTTCACATATCCCAGTAGGCATAATGTTGGTTGAAGCTCCCAAATATAAAAGACAATTATGAAGATTTTTTCCAAATATCCTGACTATAAGTAAAAAGGTGGGGAATTTTCTTCGATCATTCATGTAATTATATTTGCACTATCATTCTTAGGGGATTTTCCAATTTTATTTGACAAAAATTCCAAGAGTACGTCTCTTTGTTCTTTGATTTGAGTTAGCTCATGCAGTGTGATATTAGCTTTAATCTTTTTCACATCTTCCACAATGTTGTAGCCAACTTTTCTTGGAGGATCAATAGCTAAGATTAGCTTAGAGGAAATTCCTCTAGGACGTTTATTATTATTCTTTCATATAGTGTCTAGAGGGGTCCCATAATTTTTTGGAGGGGTAGAGGTAGTCAATGGTTATTTTCCCCTATTTATCAGAGGATATGTCTTCAAAAATTTCTAGAATGTTTAAATTTCCTCAAGAATATTATAAATTTCATTATCCTCTTAAAAAGGTAAATTAAAAGTTTCTACCATATGCACTTCATCAGATGGTTTATATTTAGAATAATTTGTTGCAGCTTATTTATTTAGAACCATTTCAAACGTGTTAATTTCTTCTTGAAAAGTTTCAAAAGATTTACAAAACTCAATACAATAATTATCACCATGTTTGGAAGTAGCATGTACCTAAAAATAATCTGGTAAGGTAATATCAGTGAGGTTTATATCCATATTCTTTTTTATATGGAAAGACTCATTAGCTTTGTTATTGTATAAACTATCATTCTAAAACCTACTCCCATGTCTATTGAATTTTTGGAAAGTGAAATTCCTTCCAAAAGTGTCTTTATCATTACCATCTTATTTTTCCAATTGTAAAAATTAGTGCTAAGATTTTATACCATTTTAAATATAGATTCATTCTCATTTTGACTTTGGTTACTATTAATGCCATTGATAAGCACTAAATCCTTCTGATCATTATCATGATATCCATTAGTAACTTGATGGCTCAAGAAACTTATATTTTGATTAGGAGTACCATGACTAGTAGGAAATAGATTCAAAGCAATAAATTTGTTTAATGCTAGAGTGTTTTGGTTATTACTTGGGAAAAGGTTTAATGTAGGCATTTCAGGATTAACATTTGGGATAGAATAAGCCATCTATCCTTGGGGTTGCATTTGGTCACTAATAACCACTATTTAAAAATAGGCTTGAGCCAATGTGATGATAAGTGGATTAGCTCTCTTCAAAAACATAAAAGTCATGGGGTGAACAACATCTTTATAAACTACCAAAGCTAAAGCTTTGTTAGGTTTATATGGATCCATGGTCTGGCTAAACATCTTTCTAAACTTATCATTAAATGACCTAATAGGTTCACTTGTATCCCTCTTAATAGTTGTGAATTTATGATGAATGACACAATGGCTTATGATCTTTCCAAATTGATCAATGAAAATAGTGTCAAAATTATTCCATGAAATAATACAATTTTTAGGTAAATTGAGGAACCATTCATATGCATCATCGTCAAATGTAAATGGGAACAACCTACATGATACATCTTCATGAATAACATTAAACAATCTTAATTTAACTTTGAAATATTTAACATGTTCTTCAGTAGTCATAATACCAGTTGGACTAAATATTGGCAAATATTTTTTTTGATTACATGGTACATCATGAACCACACCTGGTATATTGATAGGGGAAATTCCAAGCCACACCATTTTTGGATGAATATAAAGCATATAAATCCCTTGAAAAGGTGATGATGGTATATATTTATAATACCTATGCTTACCTCTATCCTTCCTAGTCCTTATATGAGTTTCTAGTTCAAGCAAGGGTTCTCTAGTTTCTGAATGTGATCTGGTCCTAATCCTTGGTAATTCTAGCTTAAATACTAAGGATCCTATTTTAAAACATGATGGAACACATTAATTTTCAAATAATGCCAAATAATATTCACACTAATCTCAATTTTTAAAAAAAATATTAATAAGAGGATGAAGGACATCAATCTTTAACTAAACAAGTTCAAAGATATACTGATTTATGCAAAGATGACCAATCTTTACAACTTATGACTCAAATAAAATTATTATTGTCAAATAATTTTCAATTTTGAGTAAAATAAGCCATCTTAACTCCAAATACTAATAAATTTTTAACAACAAAAATTGTATTTCCACAAAGATTACCAATCTTTACACAATTTATGATAAAAGAAACATAATTATGTAAAATGTAGATAATTATGACCAAATACACTTCTAAAGATATTAAGCATCTTTAAAGAGGCCCTCCTTCTATCACCAATGGAGCTTCTCTTGTTGATGCTTCTAATTATACCACATGTTCTCTTAGTGTTGAAGAACACTTCTCATTTTAGGATTTTGAGAATCCAAGGCATGAGTTGTAGTTTGTGACTATTCAATGATTGTCTATGGTGAAAAAGAAACAAAGTATGGAAACTATCGACAATATTTTTTGATTTAGTGGTTGGGAGCCACTAGGGTCTATAATATTTGAATACTTAATAATTCTTAGGATTCAGTCGTTAAACTAAATTACTTTAACAATGACCTCTAAGCTAGAGTGAATCTTGATTAAAAAAAAAGAAGGGTAAAGAAAAAAGAAACATGATTGTAGGTTTTCATCTCAACTATTATGACAAAATTCTAATTACTTTGAGCACATTTGAACTAATTTATGTTATAAAATAGCATAATCTCAAATTATATCACAAATTAGGCAAAATTCAAAGGAAAAATATGAATCATAAGTAAGAACCAAATTTACTTTAAAGGTTTTCTATTATGATATGGATAACCTCAGTACATCCAAATATAGAGAAAATAAAATGAAGTGTATTTGAGATATTTATAGTCAATTTAGCATTTAGCACAAATTAACAACCCTATGACAAAGAATTTAACTCAAATAATAATAATCATTCAAATTCAAGATAACTGCCTATAATTGAGAGATATCATAGACATTTAATAAAAATAATAAGACAATCTTATTATAAGTCCTTAGTTTTATTAAATGTTCCTTGTATAAATTAATAAAACACTCTCCATCAAAAATGATATCCATCTGCCTATTTATAGGAAACATAGGTGATTAAATAATTAGCTTTTTATAAATATCTAGATGTGGATAAGGACAACTACCCTTGATACAAAATTACAATGTGACAAAAAACATGCCAACTTAACAAGAAAGAGTATATGCTAACAAACTAGCATATACTTTACAACAAGAATATTCCTTTAGGAATTCCATTGGTGGGTCCTTTCAATTAACCCTATCTAAAAAAATTCTTCACCTTGGTGTATTACTCCTTCATCAACTCAAAATCCACTACAAGATTCATTAGACAATCCCCTTCTTTATCAACTATCTTGTCAAATTCACTATTTATCCAAGATACAAGTTCCTTTACACATTGTACTTATGTAATTTTCTTCCATGCAAAAGTAATGGGATCAAGGATCTTCTGGTTGTCTTTATCTAAATGACCTTGGCTATTTATGATGCCCTAAATGTGGGTATCAACCATCTACTTGAATTCTTTATCATCAATCAAGCCTAAAGTAGTGGTTTGAGAAGGGTTATTTAATAGATTCCTTAGAATTTAATCAATCTGATTTACCAAATCTATGTCTCTCTTAATAAAGTACTTAACATCACTAGTCTAGGTGATCAAATCTTCTTGTTTATCTACCAAAATTTCAATGAGGATGTCCAGATGTCTGAGTTTGATAATCTTGAAGGTCAAGGCCTACTTTGTCTTATGCACCTTGATGAACTCCTCCATCCAAGCTTGAGAGTTCTACCACTGTATGATTATGTTTTTTGCCATCTCAACTTGATGGTCCAAATCACTAAGTCTAGAATTAATGCTTTTCAAATTCTAGAATGCATCCATCAAGGATTTTTTTAGTATTTATAGTATATTTTCAAAAATTGTCAAGAAGACCTAAGTTTCCAAATCTTGTTTTTATATTTCCAAGTTGGGGATCCTCTATTTCAATCCTTGAACTCCAACCAAGGCCATTATTGATTGGGCCAATACCACACTAGCTACATCCTCTTGAAAAATAGGATGCTCCCTTTTTGCTTGTCCTGGAATAGGATCTAATCCTATAAATGGCTCCACCTTCTGCAAGGTGAACTCCTTAGCAATAATAATGACTTTCTTGGTCACTACTCTTTCAAGAGTTAATGTCTCTAGATTAAATTAGACCTAAATATCAAGTTCTTTCATCTGTGGTTATTTAGGAATATCTACATTTGAAATTCTAGAGGATCCTAGGGTACCAACCTATTAGCTTTCCTTGTTGTGAAGAATCTAGATGCTTCTCTCTACTTATTTTTTCAATATATATTGAATCCATGGTTTAAAATTATCCTAAAAACCTATGTCTACTTGAGACAGAGCCAGTGAAGGAGAAAGAGATAGGATTTTTTGCAACTTCCCATAAACATACCAATAAAGAATTGTTGGTCCATAAAAAAGGATTCTCATCTGTAAAGAGGTTTATTTCACTAGTGGCATGAGTGAAAATTAACCTAGGCCTCTTTTTTGGAGTGAGAGGAACTAAGGATAATTCTTCTTATCTCTTTCCACTACTCAATGGAACCAATTCCTTGGTTACTTCTTCAGATGGGTCTTCTTCCTTATTTAAAACATAAGTAGCCATGATCTTAACTAGGGAAATCTCCACTATTTCTTTAATTTTTAAAGCAATTAAGCTGATAACTTATATTGGGGAAGAAGGCCTTGGTGGGGATGCCTAAATTTGGAGGATTTCAATAGGTATTTGCTTAATCTTAAACTCCTCACTTTTATCTTTACCTTTTCCTTTTACATCCTCAAGTTTCTAAATTTGGGGTGACTTTGTTAATTCTCCTTATTGAGGCTTAGAAGATTGTCCCTCAATAGGTGGTTCTTGATGTGTAGTCCTAGATGGTCCTAACAACAAGTGATACTGTAAAATATGTAATTGCCATATTTCTCTTGAAGGCTTATTATCCTTGACCAACCTACATTCTAAAGTTATGTTATAGTTTTTAACCCTGAATAAGACTTCTTCAAAGTTCTTTACCTTTGTGTAAATACCATCCCCTACACTTGGTTAATGCTTTTACTTAGTATTTGGGACCTTCCTATCCTAAATATAGTTAACCACTCTATTATTGGGGTCCCACATCTTAAGATCATCTAATTGGAAATCATAAGAGTTCTTATGCACCACCATGATCTCCAAATATTTATAATCCTTGATTATAATTCTACCAATGTCTAGTGGGAAGTGATGAACCTGAGCCTTTTTATTCTTCTTTCAATGCAAATCTATGCCCTGAATGATTTGATAAGTAATTTTCATACTCTGCATGTTTACTAAGAACACACACAGGTAGTCTATATGACTGGACCATCATTCCTTCTATCCTTATTACAATGTAATCTAGATGGAACCACACATCCCCCATGGTCTCCACTTATTTTTTGATTAGAGGATGAAGTCTAGGTATAGGAATACTCGTAATTGTCTCAAAAATTATTGGGAAGACACAATCACATATGAATTGTATATGATTCCTATATTTGAAAATATGTAGTTTGGAATAATGATGGGAAATGGTAGTCCTACCATCAAGGGACTAATTTTGGATGCTAATGAAATTAATAGAGGCCAAGAGTGAGTTTAAGATGTAAGAGATCATTAAAAAATGTCTTCAAGTCTTTCCCTTGATGTTTGTAAACCATTTAGCGAAGAATAAACTTATTAAGTCTCCAATGGGATGGGTTAGGTTCTAATCCAACATGTAATGGACATAAGACACCTAGACCTTACTCACATAAGTTTTAGAAGAAGTACCAAAGGATCTATTCAATAAGGTCATAGCTACCCTAACACCTCTAAATTGGATAAGAGGAATCTCACCATTAGGGGTCCTAAAAACATGGGAACCTTGGATTAACCAAGGTCAAAGAACTAAATCTAGGTTTTGGGAATTTGTCTTTTCTCTCAAGGAAGGAAGATCAACATGAGGTAAAGGGAGCTTATAATAAGTCTCAAAGGCCATGGGAGCTATGCATAAAAATTTACTAACATTTCCTTCACGAATAATCCATTCTCCATCTAATCTACAGCCAATAAAAATAGGAACAAGAAGATCGATGCAATGCATTACCTCTAGTTTAGCAACTACGTGACGAAGGCCTACCATTTGAATTGATACTAAATCCTTTTATCTTTAGTACACTAAATCATTCTTATTTTCTACCTAATAAATTGGTTGTAACTCTTTGATAAAGAATAATAATTTAAACCAATTCCTTATTCCTTATAAATTCAATGCTATTGAGTCTAACTTTGTGTCTCTAAAGACCCTTCCTTCACCATTTAAAGTTAGATAAAGCTCTACTTCAATCTTCATCTGTTGCCTACCTGGTATCATTGATAATAGTGTATTGTAACTACAAAGCTATCAAAGTTCTCACTAAGGTACCTACTCTAAATTTAGTTCATGATTATCTCAAGTGTCACCTAATTAATTTGAACTGATTCTAGCCTTTTTTATGGAGGGTTTAGGGTTCCTTTACTTTAATGATGAAAACATCCAACTTTTATCTCATACATGCCTTAGATATGATGGAACCTTTCTTATCATCTCTCCTATGTTTTTTAGTCATAAAATATCTTTCATTTGGATCCTCCATACTTACGTGGAGCTTATGTGGTAGGGCTCCATGTCTTCCATGGTAATTTTCATAAGTTCCATTTGAAGAGTGACCATTGGTTTTCAAAAGTCCCTTTTATTTTTCTTTGAAAAGCCAAATCTAGGTCATTGCATTTCATTAGTTCTTGATCTTTGAGCTTATTAATCATGCCATCTATGAATATTTTGAGGCCTTTAAAAATTCTTCCATTGGCTTACACCATTGGAACAAATCCCATGATCAAGCGACCACCATCAGATCCTTCGAGAGATCTTGAGGCTTTTATGTTGATGTGTAGTATTAGATCAAATCCAGTGAGCAAGCGATCACCATTTGATCCTACAAGAAGCTTACTTTTTTAATTAGTAAAATACTTAGGTGAAGATTTTGTATATCAATCTTGTCTTCATAAGAAAACGAAGAATTTACTAAAAAGGCTTTAGAAATACCCCCTTTGATTAGGCTTAAAAAAATTCTAAGTTAAATTTGATGGGTTTGGTCCTATTTAATACATCCTCATAGATGTCAAATGATGGTGGTGAACCTATCTAATTTAAGACAATGAAATCTATCTATTTCAATTTAAATTTGATGGCTTAAGTCTCATCAAATATGTCCTCATAGATGTATGATGATGGGGGAAAACCTATCAATTTTAAAATAATGAAACTTATTGATCTAATAACTGAATGCCATATGTAAAACCATCAAGAGATCTCAAAGCTTCAATGATTGTCTAAGTTAAATTTTATGGGTTTGGTCATATCAAATATATCCTCATAGATTTCAAATGACAAGGGGAAACATATCAAATTTAAGACAATGAAATCTTTCTATTTCAATTTAAATTTGATGGGTTTGATCCTATTAAATACATCCTCACATACATCAAATGATAGAGGCAAACCTATCAATTTTAAAACAATGAAACCTAGTGATATAATAACTAAATGCCATGTGTAAAACCATCAAGAGATCTCAAAGCTTTAGGGATTTTCTATGTTAAATTTAATTGGTTTGGTCCCATCAAATATGTCCTCGCAAACATCAAATGATAGGGATGAACCTATCAAATTTAAGACAATGAAATCTTTCTTTCACACCATTAGATGTAAAACCTCTGATCAAGTGATCACCATTGGATCTTTAATAGGGCTTGAATCATTAAGTGTATACCTTTTTAAAATACTTCAAGATTGACACACCATTGGATAAAATCTAGTGAACAAGTGTAAATCCTTAGATCTAAAAAAGTGTATGAACTTTAAGTTAAAACCTGATTATACATAAAATTTCTTGCTAGACTTTCCCATGAATGTTTAAATTCAAATCACTAAGGTTTATTGTTTGGGAACCCTCATTTTTTTCATAGAACCTAAAATTAATAAACTTTAAGACAATTTTTAGCAACATCAAAACATAATCAAACAATACTTCACACTTATTCTAGGATATATAAGTTTGGGAAATAATCACATGGGTCCTTTTTCCAAAAAGAAAATGGGGGGTGTTGGTCTCAACAAATGGTGACTCACAGGGGAAACATAGCAATATGTTGAAACACAAAGCTCTAGTGTAAACTTGTACATGAATTTTATATCCCTTTTTTGACATATACTCTCTCCTAAATCCAATTCTGGTTGAAACAATTTACTTATGTATAAATTTTAAACTTAGATATTAAAACATAAACATGCAGTGTGTGATTTGATTCCACTTACTATTTGTCATGAATTTCAAGAAACAACATCTAGGTTCATATCAATTTGGTCTATTACACTTAATTTTGAGTGCTTTAGATATTCTTTAAGCATAATAAATCATAATTTAGGGGTGGCTTGGGCATTGCTCTACTACCATCTAGGCATCTGATGCAAGAGCATCTACAACGAATTTCAAAATATTTGTATTTTGCCCCTCAAATGTTATCTAAGGAGGAATAATTGTAAAAAAAAAAAAAAGTAAAAAAAAAAAAAATTGTTTTGGGGCTATTGAGCAAATAAGGGGGAATGGTTGAAATCATTCAACCGTAAGATATTATTTTTCTCCTAATTAGTATGTTGTTACCAATTAAAAAATATCTGAGTCCAAGTTGGCATAGAGGTTAGAGAGGACTCCCTGTTTTTGGAAATGACTGCATAATGGTAGCTAGATGACAGAGCTCAAATTTTATGCAGGCCCGAATGGAAAAGGGTTGGGCCTTTCATTTTGTTTATATAGTTTTCCAGCCATTGAAGGAAGAGGAGGGAAGGTGGCCAAGGAAGGTGCCAGGATGTGAAGAGGAAAAATGATACAAAAGGATGCAGAGGCAGGTCATAACATTATTTTGTTTGGAAAAACTGAGCTTGTGAAATAAGAGCTCACCATTTGGACGGAGTGGGTCTTTAGTTATTTTAAATTCTGTTTAAGTCTAGTCGATGGAAGAAACCATGAAATTGTAAAAGCTTCTAGAGCCGTTGAAAATGTGGTAAGACGTCACCTGCAGTGGAAGCGTGTAAAGGTCCCCTGTTTCCAATATTCAAATCAGCGCACCTGTTGGCTGAAGATATGACCTGTCAATGTTAACTTGACGGATTCTGCAGTCTTGTTGGAATTAGTAAATCAAACATCCTCCCAAAGTTTTGTAAATGATGATATAGCTGGGTAATGATGAATAGTATGTGATTGTAATGTAAATCGATAATATTCGTGCATTTTTTGAGCGAGCTCTCAGCCTACTTCCTCCAAAGGAGTCAACGGAGGTATGGAATCATTTTATTAGATTTGAACAAACATATGGTCATCATGTCAATAATGAATTGAAGAATGAGAAGCCAGAGGACTTTTTGGATGCATTGTGAGTTGTTATCAAATGCATTTGCTTCCTTGAAAAGTACTTTGTAAGGTTTTGAGGCAATCTATAGACAAACTCAGGACAGATGAAGAGGGACTTCTGCAGGTAGTGGTGAATCGTGCACATGCAAAAAATGAATGGAAATTCGTATGTTCTATATTGAATTTATCAATTATTGTAAATTATCTTAAGTTTCCTGCCAGTTGGTGATTATCCAAGAAAAGGAGAAATCAGGTGCCTGTGCCTTTTGTAGGAATGATAAGTAGGATGAATTAAGCACAGAATGCAATAGATAATTGAATGGGATGCTTTTAAATGATAAACAAGTTTATGTTGGTTATAACATAGTTTGTTGAGGCTCGTCCTAAGAATGTGAGGTTCTTGAGTGTTTTGTGCATCTTGATTATGTCCGAAAAGCTTTATTTTCAAATGATACAGAGTGATCTCAGTTTCTTGCACACTTAATGACTAGAACTAAAGAAATATTGCAAACAAGACAAGGTCTTGCTGATCATGACAATTACCATGAATATTGCCACCTCCTTGGACATTTTAAAATAAATTATCAGGCTTTACAAATTAGATTGACCAAGAATGTGTCATCCCAGTGTTAATTTTAGAAATCTGAATGGTATTTAGTCATTTCCTGGAGGTGTTAAAGGAGAAAATATTTTGTCTATAGCCTTGTTTTGCAATCTAAGGTCAGTTTTGCACCATTTGGTATCAGAGCCTGAAGCTCTTGGGACTTAGGAATTGATCATAAGTTGTTGCAAAATTTGGAATGGTTGCATTTGTCAATAATATTGTAGTTGTGAAAGATTTGGCAAAGGGATCAACAGGAGACAGCACTAGAAGACTTTGCTGGAGGAAAAGGTATGAGTAAGCTTTGTTGTTTGAGATGAATTATTGTGTTGAGAAGTAAACAGGTGAAGAGAAAGGCAGCCGAGCCATTGAGGCTTGAGAGAAGAAGCCAAGGAAGGCTTAATGAAGGTCCAAGAAGAAGCTTGGATAGTTTGCCAAAAGACTAAGGTGAAATAGACTTGGGTGAGGTAAAAGATGGAGTTTGAAGTTTGGAGAGCTCAAAAGTAAGATGAGCAAGTGAATGCTCAAGAAGAAGATCCAAAGCAAGGTAAGCTTAGATTTGTGATTTGAGTTTGATGAAGTGATGTATAACGAGTTGCTGCAGGATTGAGAAAAGGATCAAAAGACTAGGATGCAAAAGGCCTAGGTGAGATCACGTGGATTGTCAAAAGACCATTCAATGAGAAAAGGCTTGGGTGAGACAAGGGATCAAGAGACCAAGGTGGAAAAGACTTGGGTGAGGATCTCAGAGATGGAAGCATTGTTGAAGGCACTACAGAGCAGCAAGGTACAGGAGGGTAACAAGAGGAAAACAAGCATCAAAGGTATGACTAATGTTGAGTTTAATAAATAAATTGCTAGTTTGAAGAAAGAATTAGCTAAGGTTAAAGATAAGTATGAGTCTGGGATGCAGCTGAATAGACAAGCATGGATATGGCCAATGAAGAAGAGGATAGAGTGGCTAATAGATCTCCTAGTAAAAAGGAGAAGAAGGCAAAAGAAGATTGCCATGAAGAGGGAAGCCCAAAGAGGCAAGAAGATAAGAAGGTTGCCAAGTGAGCAGCAAGAAGAAGAAGTTGTGAAGAAGGTTCTCATTGAGGAGAACAAGAGAGAAGACAGAAAAGAGGAAGTGCCAAGAAGAGCACTTGGAAAGATGACAATGTCGATTAAGAGGATACTCATGGAGACATTATGGTCTCTTGTTTTTGTATTTAATGTTGTTTTTGAGTGGATAAGTGCAGGTATGAACAACCTTATAAAGGTCAAGAGAAGGACCTTGGAGAGTGAAGAGATTGGTGTAGGAGAAGACACCAAGTGCATAAGTGAATGTGCAGGAATGAGAAGAGAGTTTGCTGCTATTGATAAGGTGCATTGGTTAATGCATGAGAGAGGAGAGGTAGAAGAAGAAGCTGAATTCCATGATGCCGTTGAATGCCAGAAGGAAGAGGAAAGAGAGCAGCTAAGCATAAAAGAAAAAGAAAGGACAGATAATCAAGAAGCCATGCAAATGAAGTAGCCCATTAAGGAGGTAAAGGTGAGTTCAAAAATTGATTCTTCTTATAAACATGAAATTGTTGATATGCATGTTAAATAAGCAAAGAGAAAGGTAAAGTTTCCAATTAACCATGGATATGTGATGCCTAAATGGTGGAAGAAACAAATTCCCAAGCAAGAGGAGGTGCTGGTACAAAAGCATAGATGCAGGATGCCTACATGGCTTGAGAAGAGAAATGGTAAGAAAGAGAAACAAGTATGGGTGCCTAAGAAGGCAAAGAATGAAGCAGATGTGAGTGTTGAGACATCAAGACCAAGAACTCAATGGAGAAAGGCAAAGGATGACACAAGTACATGGAAAGGTAAGTTAATCACTTGCAATGAAAGGGATAATGATTTGTTTGAATCATTTAATGACATTTTCATGGAAAATGAGGAATGGAAAGTGGTTGTAAGGACTAATATGCAGCAAGGAGAGACTTCCAAAGGGATGGATGATGAGAAAAGAAAAGAATATGTAGCAGAACAAACAAGATGGCTTCAAGCAGAGATTGAAGAAAGCAAGGAGATAAAAGGTATGAATACTGCAATTGTTTTTGATGAATATACTGATGTTGATGAAGACGCTGATTTGTATGAAGGAACTATAAAGTGGATGAATGTACTTATAGAGGATGAAAGACAATCTGGTCCTAACTTTGATATAGGACATGAAGATTTGGATGAGCTTGTGTTGAGTGAAGAGTTGAAGAGGATAGAAGAGTTGTTGAATCCTCCAAGAGAGTTGTGTAAAGGTACAAACCATGGTGAAGACAGCATTGGAAAGAGTGGAACAAGACAAGAGCAAAGCAATGAGACCAAGGCAATTTTGGTCAAGAAACAAGAGCAGAAATGTGAAGGCAGCCAAGAGGCTCCATGGCCTCAATGTTTTTCTACTAAGGTTGCTTTTGATGTTTTGAATGCAGGAATGGAAGATGAAAACATTGGAGACACATATGAAAATGAAACATGGAAGTGGGAGATTGCAACTGAGAAGGAGATGAGAAGAAGAACATACCAAAAGAAGAAGAACAACAAGATGAGAGATAGAGACTATCAAAGACAAGCATTGGCATTGACAAGAAGACCTTGGGATCCAGGTATACAGTAAAGGCTAAAGCATGGAGGCAGCAGTTCATTTGAACCAATGTTCAAATTGTTTCTAGAGGGTGAGTATGATGCAGGAGCATCTGCAATGAATTTCAAAATATTTGTATTTTGCCCCTCAAATGTTATCTAAGGAGGAATAATTGTAAAAAAAATAAAAGTAAAAAAAAAAAAAAAAAATTGTTTTGGGGCTGTTGAGGAAATAAGGGGGAATGGTTGAAATCATTCAACCGTAAGATATTAGTTTTCTCCCAATTAGTATGTTGTTACCAGTTAAAAACTATCTGAGTCCAAGTTGGCGCAAAGGTTAGAGAGGACTCCCTATTTTTGGAAATGACTGCATAATGGTAGCTGGATGACAGAGCTCAAATTTTATGCAGGCCCGAATGGAAAAGGGTTGGGCCTTTCATTTTGTTTATATAGTTTTCCAGCCATTGAAGGAAGAGGAGGGAAGGCGGCCAGGGAAGGCGGCCAGGATGTGAAGAGGAAAAATGATACAAAAGGATGTAGAGGTAGGTCATAACATTATTCTGTTTGGAAAAATTGAGCTTGTGAAATAAGAGCTCACCATTTGGATAGAGTGGATCTTTAGTTATTTTAAAGACTATTTAAGTCTGGTCAATGGAAGAAACCATGAAATTGTGAAAGCTTCTAGAGCCGTTGAAAATGTGGTAGGACATCGCCTGCAATGGAAGCGTGTAAAGGTCCCCTATTTCCAATATTCAAATCGGCGCACCTGTTGGCTGAAGATATGACCTGTCAGTGTTAACTTGACAGATTCTGCAGTCTTGTTGGAATTAGTAAATCGAACATCCTCCCAAAGTTCTGTAAATGATGATATAGCTGGGTAATGATGAATAGTATGTGATTGTAATGTAAATCAATAATATTCATGCATTGTTTGAGCGAGCTCTCAGCCTACTTCCTCCAAAGGAGTCAACGGAGGTATGGAATTGTTTTATTAGATTTAAACAAACATATGGTCGTCATGTCAACAATGAATTGAAGAATGAGAAGCCGAAGGACTTTTTGGATGCATTACGAGTTGTTATCAAATGCATTTGCTTCCTTGAAAAGTACTTTGTAAGGTTTTGAGGCAATCTATAGACAAACTCGGGACAGATGAAGAGGGACTTCTGCGGGTAGTGGTGAATCATGCACATGTAAAAAATGAATGGAAATTGGTATGTTCTATATTGAATTTATCAATTATTGTAAATTATCTTAAGTTTCCTGGCAGTTGGTGATTATCCAGGAAAAGGAGAAATCAGGTGCTTGTGCCTTTTGTAGGAATGATAAGTAGGATGAATTAAGAATAGAATGCAATAGATAATTGAATGGGATGCTTTTAAATGATAAACAAGTTTATGTTGGTTATAACACAGTTTTTTGAGGCTCGTCCTAAGAATGTGAGGTTCTTGAGTGTTTTGTGCATCTTGCTTCTGTCCGAAAAGCTTTATTTTCAAATGATACAGAGTGATCTCAGTTTCTTGTACACTTAATGACTAGAACTAAAGAAATATTGCAAACAAGACAAGGTCTTGCTGATCATGACAATTACAATGAATATTGCCGCCTCCTTGGACGTTTTAAAATAAATTATCAGGCTTTACAAATCAGATTGACCAAGAATGTGTCATCCCAGTGTTAATTTTAGAAATCTGAATGGTATTTAGTCATTTCCTGGAGGTGTTAAAGGAGAAAATATTTTGTCTATAGCCTTGTTTTGCAGTCCAAGGTCAGTTTTGCACCAGCATCAATAGCCCCAATAGAAACACCTTTGATTCCACTCAAGGTGTTGTTCCACTATAAGCCAGGTGTCCATAGCATTGGTGGAGATTACCTGAATCACCTTTGCTTTTATTTCCATAGATTTTTTAATGAGATCCCTTTTTTTTTTTAGGTCCTTTTTCAAAGGTTGGAAACTAATACAGCCTAGTTTTACAGATTTGGTAAAAATTTATGGCATTAGGATACTCTCCCTTTTAATTGAAACTTTAGTCCATGACAAGGATGTGTTTTAAGTGTAATCATGAATATGATTTAATAAAATTAATTCACATTGTATATATATGATTCTTCTTAAAACCATGTTTTGATGTAGAATAAGGTTTAAATATTTATATGATAGTAAATTCTTATACCAATTTATACCAATAGCCCTGGTTGCTTCATACTACTTCATTGCCAGCCATGGTCACCTTTGTATGATTTATATCCACACTTTTGAGCAATTCCAAACCAAAAAAAATAACATGAGACTTTACCACAACCAAGGAACACCAACAAGTAAGAAGAGGGGAGAAAAAACATAAACAAAACAAATCTACACAAATAGTAAGGAAGAGAAAATAAAGTAGGAAAGAGAACTAACTAGTATACCTACTCTAATTTTATAAATCTTACACATTTATTCCATGAAGACTTCTTATGGAGTAGAAACAAAGTAATGTTTTGGATATTTTCCATTAGTAGGTATTGTGAACTCTACTCCTTAGAGATATTTCAACCTGAAAGTATTGTTGCCCAAGGTTTTTACAATTTTTCAAGGACCAATCCATAAAGGAGTGAACTTACCATGTTTACCTTTGGGATCTAATGCCTTGTCCCAAAGAAGGATAATATCTCCCTATCTAAATAAATTTACTTTGGATCTCTTATCAAACAATATTTTCATGGTTGATTGGTGTCTACTGAAGTATATAAATTTTATTTCTCTAGCATCTTCCATTTAAATAATGTCTAATAGCTAATAATTAGCAAGTTCCTGATTGTCTTCCATGTATTCCTGCATGAATGTTAATGTAGGCAACTTCAAAGTGATGGGAAATATGGGCTTTTGACCATATACCAAAAAACATGATGAAGATTTTAGAGATTTTTTATCTTGATTCAGACTACCAATAATGCAAACTTAAGAAGTTTATGCCATGTTCTAGGTTTATCTTCAACAAATTTCTTGATAGCTTTCATCAAATTTTTGTTTATGGATTTAGAAACACCATTTCCTTGAACATATTAATTAGAAGAGAACTTGAGTTTAATTCATTGTTCATAAGCCCATTATGTCATTTCAATATAAATGAATGCAAATCCATTGTCACAAACTAAAGAAACTCAGTTTCCAAATCTAGTACAAATATTTTCTTCTAAGAAATTGATCACTTCATATGTTTAGAATTACTTAGTGGCTACTTACTTAGTCCACCTAGTATAATAATATTTAATAGTTGAGACAAACTTATGGCCTTCATAATAATTGGGTTTTATTACTCCAATGAAGTGTAATCCCCATTGTGAAAAAGGTTTATCTACCATCATAAGTTGTAAAGGCATGGCTGCCTTTGGTTCCTTTGTGCTAAACATCTGGCATGAATGACACTCCCTCACATGCTTATAAACATCTTTGAAGAGTGTGGGCCAATAATACCTAGCCCTAATAATATTATGAGTTATGGTTCTTCCTAAAGGGTGTCCACTTCCTAATTTTTCATGAAAGGTAGTCATAATCCAAGCTGCTTCTTCCTTGGACACACACCTCAAATAAATTCCCTCAGAGTTCCTCCTATACAAGACTCCATTCTTGATGAGGTAATGAGCTGATTTGAGCCTTACGACTCTCTTTTGTTCTCTTATAAATCTTGGAGGAAGAACACCATTGATAATTAAATTGATAATAGAATCATACCATTCATTATGTTGAAGTTTTTGTTGATCTACTTGTATGATATGAACTTTTGGGTCAATTCTAGTGATCATCTAAATAAGACCCTGACATTTCACTAATTTGGCAATTGTCATCTCTATATCATATTCTTGTAGAATTTCCATGTATTTGCCTCTTCTTTCTCCAAGCTCATTCTGACTGAACATAAGTTTTGTAGCTGGATTAGGTAATATAACATGTACCTTATTTCTAAGGAGATAATGTCTAAAGTTTTTTTTAATAATTTTACTATTGCATAAGCTTTCTTATCAATCATAGAATAATTCACTTCTACATTTTTTAAGTTGGTACTTATGAAAGCTATAAGATGATCATTCCCATCAACCTTTTGAGTTAGCACTACAGCCATAGTATGCTCAAAAGCAAACTAATATAGATAGAAATCCTTTGAAAAATTAAGACTTATGAGGAATAGAGCTTTAGTCATTTCCTTCTTAATTTTAGTGAAGGCCTTCTTGGAATCTTGATTTCAATAAATTATAGTGTATTCATTAAGTATGGCATTCAAAGGTTTAACAATCTCAATAAAGCCTTAAATAAACTTCCTCACAAAATTAATCTTGCCAAAGAATGACTTAAGTTCTTTTTAGTTGTTTGGCATCTCAATTTTAAAAATGGCCTATACTCTATCAAGATCCATAGAGATTCCATCTTTGGTAATGACATGTCCCAACAATTTTCCCTCAGTGACATAAAATATGCTTTTCTTAGGGTTAAGAGATACACCATACCTCCTACATCTATCAAATACTTGTCTCAAATGTATGAAGTGTTCTTCTCTATTTTTAGAAAATACTATAAGATCATCCATATATATGATGATAAACTTGCCCACTAAACCCTGAAAGCATGATCCTGGCCCTTTGAAAAGTCTTCCCTATGTTACTTAATTCAAAATTCATTCTCTTGTAAGCGTATGTTCCCCATTTAGTAGTAAAAGTTATTTTCATAATATCCTCTAGAGCAACAAGCACCTAGTTATACCCAGAAAATCCATCCAAAAAGGACATCATGGAAGATCCTAATAATGTTTGGATAAATTGGTCTAGAGAAGGTAAAGGATAATTATCCTTTTTATATGCTCTATTAAGGTTTCTAAGATCTATGCACAATCTTATTTCTCCATTATTTTTTTGGACTAAGATTAGGTTTGCCACCCAAGTGGAATGTCTAATAGGAAACATTATCCTTATATCCAACAACTTCTTGACTTCTTTAAAAATCATGGGTTTTAAGATAGGGTTGACTGGCCTTTGCTTCTATCTAAAAGGTTTGAAACCATCTTGAAGAGGTATGGTATGAGTAATGACCCTCAGGTCAAATATTTTCAAATCATCATAAGACCAAGTAGTTACATCCTTGTATTTTGTAAACAACTCTCTAGCTTTTCTATTTTCCATTTCAGTCCAAGCCTTCCCTATATTCACCATTTGGGGCTGATCATGTGATCATAGATTTATTACATGATAATCCTTACCATTTACCTTGGGTTGCTTAGGTGTTTCAATTTTTTTGTCAAAATCAAATAGCCTTTCCAATGAAATCATCCCTTTAGGTGTCTTATTATCACTTAATTGGATTATTTTACGATTAAATTCATCCTCATGAGAAGAAGTATTATCAATCTCATCAATAATTTGAGATTCACAATCCCTAGAATTAGTTAAGAAATCTATGATTTTTTGATCATTATTGAAAACTTAGAAATGATTTATATTGTCAAGAACTTAAGGACAAGGTATTAGCTCAATATTGATGTTTTGAGAATCATGATTAGGCATGAGGTTAGCTAAAATAGAGGCAATCTCATCAGTATTTTTGTTTTCTTCTCCTGTAATAGCTAAGATGTTGAAATCATTAAAAGATTTGATCAAATCCCACACCTTAAATTTATATCTCTTTAAGTAAGACAATTTGCACTAGTACTTAATTTTCACTTGGTTAACCACAAATTCAGAGTCTCCATAGACAAGTATTTCTTTAAATTTGTCTTTAATGGTAAACTACAATCCAAGTACGAGAGCCTCATATTAATTTAAATTATTAGTGCAAGGAAATTATAACTTATAAGCTACATAGTATTGATTTTTTGAAGGATTCGTCAATACAATACCAGATCTTGATCCTAATTTTCACTTGGAACCATCAATGTATAACTTCCACAAACCACACATTTGAGAAGAACTATCAAAAACTATTTCTTTTGTAATTTTCAAAATCCAAGAAATTTACCCTTTTGTTAACAACATTATATTATGTTATCATGTGTTTCATTCAAGGTTCCCTTTCTAATCTTATTTTAGTTGGCACACCTTTCCAAGTAATACATAATTATGAACAAATAGTAGACATATATCCATTTAAATCCTTAGTCCATTCTCTACTTAAAATCAATCCATAAGCACTAGGCATTTCTACCACTTAGATATCAATGAATTGTTAAACCCTTGGTTTGCTAGCTAGCTGTATATGAACATTTAATAATTATCCTACAACCTTAACTCTAGATTAGTACAATTGAGTGACTACCCTATTATATTTGATTAGAATTAACTTGAGTTGTTCACATATCCTAGTAGGCATAATTTTGGTTACAGCTCCCGAATCTAAAAGATAATTATGAAATTTTTTTCCAAATATCCCGACTGTAAGTAAAAAAGGTGGGGACTCTACTTTGATTATTTATGTAATTACATTTTCAATATCATTCTTAAGGGGTTTCCCACTTTTATTTGACAAACATTCTAATATTAGGTCTCTTTGCTATGTGATTTGAGTTAGCTCGTGTAACTAGATATTAGCTTTAATCTTTTTCATATCTTACACAATATTGTAGATAGCTTTGCTTGGAGGATCAATAATTAATGTTAACTTACAGGAACTTCCTCTATGAGGGTTAAGATTATTCTTTGATATAGTGTCTAGAGGGGTCCCATAATTTTTAGGAGGCATAGAGGTAGTCAATGGTTGTTTTTATTCCCTATTTCTCAGAGGATATGTCTTCAAAAATTGCTAGAATTCTTGAATTTCCTTAGGAATATTCTTAGGATCATTATCCTCTTGAAGAGGTAAATTAAATGTTTGTACCATATGAACTTGGTCAGATGTTTTAGATTTAGAAGAATTTTTAGAAACTTATTTATTTAGAACCACTTCAAACGTGTCAAGTTATTATTGAAAATCTTCAAAAGTTTTACAAAACTCAATACAATAAATATCACCCTATTTATAAGTAGCATGTACCCTAAAATAATCTAGTAAGGCAATATCAATGAGGTTTATATCCATATGCTTTTTTCTAGGGAAATACTCATTATCTTTTTTATTGTATAAACTATCATTCTGAAACCTATTCTTGGGTCTATTAAATTTTTGGAAAGTGAAGTTCCTTCCAAAATTGTCATTAACATTGCCAACTTGTTTTTCCAATTGTATAAAATTAGTCCTAAGCTTCTATAACATTTTTAATATAGATTCATTCTCATTTTTTGGAACCTCAACATTTTGTCTTTGGTTATTGTTAATTCCATTGACAAGCACTAAAGAATTTAATCATTGTTATGAAATCCATTGGTAACTTGACAACTCAAGAAGCCTAGATTTTAATTAGGAGTAACATGACTAGTAGGCAATACATTCAGCGCATGAAACTAGTTTAATGCTAGAGTATTTTTGTTATTACTTGGGAAAATGTTTAATGCAGACATTTCAGGATTAATATCTAGGATAGAATAATCCATCTATCCTTGGGGTTACATTTGGTCACTAATAACCTCTACCTTAGAATAGGATTGAGCCAATGTGATGATAAGTGGAATAACTCTCTTCAAAAACATAGAAGTCATGGAGACAACAACATCTTTATAAACCTCCAAAGCTAAAGCTTCATTAGGTTTATATGAATCCATGGGTTGGCTAAAAATATTTTGGAACCTGTCATTAAAAGACCTAATAGGTTTAGTTTTATCCCTCTTAATAGTTGTGAATTGATGATAAATGACACAAGGGTTTATGATCTTTCCAAATTGATCAATGAAAATAGTGTCAAAATTACTCCATGAAATAATACAATTATCATGTAAATTGAGGAACTATTCATATGTAGCATCTTTAAATGTAAATGAAAACAACCTACACGCTACATCTTCATGAATAATATTCAAAAATATTAATGCTACTTTGAAATATTTAACATGTTCTTCAGTAGTTGTAATACTAGTTAGACTAAATATTGGCAAATATTTTTCCCTATTATGTGGTAAATCATGAACCATACCTAGTATATTGATAGGGGAATTTCCATGTCATGCCATGTTTGGATGAATATCAAGCATAGGAATCCATTGAAAAGGTGATGATGGTAGAGATTTAGAATACATATGCTTACCTCTGTCCTTCCTAGTCCTTCTATGAGTTTCTAGTTTAAGTAAGGGTTCTCTAGTCTCTGAATGTGATCTAGTCCTATTCCTTGGTAATTCCAGTTTGAAGACTAAGGATCCTATTTTAAAACATGGTGTAACACAGTTTCCAAAGAATGACAAATAATATGCACACTAAGCTTAATTTAAAAAAGGTTGTTAATAAGAGGACAAAGGACATCAATCTTTAACTAAACAATTTCAAAGATATACTGAATTATGTTAAGATCACCAATCTTTACAACTTATGACTCAAATAGACTTCTTATTGTCGAAGAATTATCAAATTTGAGTAAAATAAGCCATCCTAACTAAAAATACTAATAAATTTTTAACAACAAGAGCCATATTTCTACAAAGGTTACCAATCTTTACATAATATATGGTAAAATAAAAATAATTATGTAAAATTTAGATAATTTTGACCAAATACACTTCTAAACATATTAAGCATATTGAAAGAGTCCCTCATTCTAGCACTGGTAGAACTTCTCCTGTTGATGCCTCTAATTATACCACATGTGCTCTTAGTGTTGAAAAACACTTCTCATTTTAGTATTTTGAGAATCCATGGCATGAGTTATAGTTTGTAATTATTCAATGACTGTCTATGGTGGAATAGAAGCAAAGTATGAAAAGTTTCCATAATATTTGTTTGATTTAATGGTTGGGAGACACTAGGGTATATATTATTTGAATAATTAATAATTCCAAGGATTCGGTAGTTAAACTAAATTATTATTAACAATGACCTCTAAGATAGAGTGAATCTTGGAAAAAAAAAAGAAAAAAAATAAGGGTAAAGAAGAAAGAAACACGATTGCATGTTTTCATCTCAAATATTATGACAAAATTCTAATTACTTTGAGCACGTTTGATCCAATTTATGTTATAAAATATCATAATCTCAAATTATATCATAAATTAAGAAAAAATCGAAGGAAAAATATGAATCATAAGCAAGAACTAAATTTACTTTAAAGGTTTGCATTTATGATCAAGATAACCTAAGTATAACCAAATACAGAGCAAATAAAATGAAGTATATTTGATATTTTTACAATCAATTTATAATTTAGCACAAACTAACAACCCTAGGACAAATAATGTAACTCAAACAATAAAAATCATTTAAATTCAAGATAACTCCCTATAATTGAGAGATATGATATACATTTAACAAAAACAATCAGAGAATCTTTTCATAATTCCTTAGTTGTATTAAATGCTCCTGGTATCAATTGATTGAACACTCTCCCTTAAAAATGATAACCATTTACCTATATATAGGAAACATAAGTGATTAACTGGTTAACTTTCAAAAATATCTAGATGTGGATAAACATAGTTTTTCTTGAGACAAAATTACAATGTGATAAAAAAACATGCCAACTTGACAAGAAAGAGTATATGCTAACATACAACATATAATTTATAAAAATAATATTCCTTTAGAAAATCCATTTTTGGGTCCATCCAATTAAACCTATCTAAAAAATTCCTTTACCTTGACATATTGTTCCTTGATCAACTCAAAACCCACTATAAGCTTCTTTAGAAAATATTCTTCTTTATCCACTAACTTGTCAAATTCCCTATCTATCCAAGATACAAGTTCCTTGACACATTATACTTTTGCAATTTTCTTCCCTACAAAAGTAATAGTATCAAGGTTCTTCTAGTTGTCTTTATCTAAATGACTGTGGCTATCTATGATGCCCTAGATGTGGGTATCAACACTCTGCTTCAATTCTTTATCATCAATCAAGCCTAAAGTAGTGGTTTGAGAAGGGTTATTTAATAGATTCCCTAAAATTTTCTCAATCTGATTTACCAAATATGTGTCTCTCTTGATGAAGTCCTTAACATCATTGCTCTAGGTGATTAAATCTTCTTATTTATCTTCCAAAACTACCATGAGGATGTCCAGATGTCTAAGTTTGATAATCTTAAATTTCAAGGCCTACTTTGTCTTATACACCTTGATGAGCTCCTCCATCTAAGCTTGAGAATTCTCACATTGGATGATTAAGGTTTGTGCCATCTTAACTTGATGGTCTAAACCACTCAATCTAGAATTAATGCTTTTAAAATTCTTGAATGCATCCATCAAGTATTTATTCAACATTTATAATATCTTTTTAGCAATTGTTAAGAAGCCCTGAGCTTCCAAATCTTACTTTTCTATTTCCAAGTTGAGGATCCTCTATTTATATCCTTGAACTCCAACAAAGGCCATTATTTATTGGGATAGTACCACAATAGCTACATACTCTTAAAAAATAGGGTGCTCCCCTACTACTTGTCCTAGAATAAGAGTTAAGCCTATAAATGGCTCCACCTTTTGCAAGGTGAACTCCTCAATACCAACAGTGTCTTTCTTGGTCACTAATCTTTGAAGAGTTAATGTGTCTAGATTTAATTGAACCTGAGGATTAAGTTCTTTCACCTGTGGTTATTCTAAAATCTCTACATTTGAACTTTTAGAGGATCTTAGGGTACCAACCCATTGGCTTTCCTTGTGAAGAATCTGGATGGTTCTCTCTACTTGTTTATTCAACATATCCTGAATCCATGGTTTGACATTATCCTAAACACAGATGCCCACTTGAGTTAGAGATAGTGAAGGAGAAAGAGATGGTATTTTCAACAACTTCCCATAAATAAACCAATTAGGAATGGTTGGTCCATAAATATTATTATCATAACTAAATAGGTTTATTTCACTAGTGGGGTGAGTGAAAGTTAACATAGGCCTCTTTTTGGAGCTAGAAGAACTAATGCTAATTTTTCCTATCTCTTTCCACTACTCAATGGACCTAATTCCTTACCTGATTCCTCAAATGGGTCTTCTTCCTTATGCAAACCATAAGTACCTGTGATGTTAACCAAGACACACTCCACTATTTATCTAGTTTTTAAATCAATTAAGATAATAAATTATATTGGGGAAGAATGCCTTAGTGGGGATTCCTAAATTTGGAGGATTTCAATAGGTCTTTGCTTAATCCTTAACTCCTTACTTTTAGCTTTACCTCTTCCTTTTACATCCTCAAGTTGATCAATATAAGGTGAATTTATCAATTCTCCCTACTAAGGCTCAAATATTGTCCCTCAATAGGTGGTTCGTGATGTGTAGTCCTAGATGGTCCTGGCAACATGTGATAATATAAAGGATGTAACTACCATATTTCTCCTAAAGGCTTATTATCCATGACTAGCCTACATTCTAAGGTTATGTTTTAGTTTTTAACCCTAGATAATACTTCTTAAAAGTTCTTTTCCATTGTGTAAATACCATCCCCCATACCTGGTTGATGCTTTTACTTAGTCCTTAAGACCTTCCTATCCTAATTATGCTAGCCACTTTATTATTGGGGTCCCACAACTTAAGATCATCTAATTGGAAATCAAAAGAGTTCCTATGCACCACCATGATCTCCAACTATTTCCAAAACTTGATTATAATTCTACCAGTGTCTAGTGCAAAGGTATGAACCTGAGCCTTTTTATTCTTCTTATAATGCCAATCTATGTCATAGATGATTTGATAAGTAATTTCTTACCCTGTAAGTTTACTAGGAACATATATGGGTAGTCTATATGGTTGGACCATGATTCTTTCTATCCTTATTATAGTGTAATCTAGATAGAACCACACGTCCCCCATGGTCTCCACTTGTTTTTTCGTTAGAGGATTAAGTCTAGGCATCTGAATACCAATGATTATCTCAAAAATGATAGGGAAGACACCATCACATATAAATTGCATATGATTCTTGTATTTTAAAATATGTAGTTTGGAGTAATGATGGAAAATTGTAGTCATACCATCAGGGGACCAATTTGGATGCCAATTAAATTAATAGAGGCTATAAGTGAGTATAATAAGTAAGACATCATAAATAAATGTCCAGAGGTCTTTCTCTTGATGACTGTAAACTTTTTTGCCAAGAAGAAAATTATCAAGTCTCTAATGGGAGGTGTTATGTTTGATTCCAACATGAAATGGACATAAGACACCTAGACCTTACTCACATAAGTTGTATAATAAGCACCAAGGGATCTATGCAATAAGGTCATAACTATCCTAACACCTTCTCTAAATTGGGTAATAGGAATCTCACCATTAAGGGTCTTGAAAACATGGGAACCTTGGATTAACCAAGGTGAAATTATTGAATCCATGTTTTGGGAATTTGTCCGTTCTCTCAAGGAAGGAATATCAACATAAGGTAAAGGGAGCTTATAATAAGTCTCAAAGTCCATAGGAGCTATGCATGTAACTTTACTAACATTTCCTTCATGAATAATCCATTCTCCATCTACTATGTAGTCAACAAAAATAGTAACAAGAAGGTTGATGCAATACATTAACTTTGGTTTAGTAGTTGTATGATGAAGGCTTACCATTTTAATTGATACTAAATCCTTATATCTTTGGTACACTGAAGCACTCCTCTTTTCTTTTTTAGAAATTGGTTGTAACTCTTTAACAAAGAGGAATAAATTAGACCAATTGCTTATTCCCTATATATTCAATGTTGTTAAGTCTAACTATGTGTCTCTAAAGACCCTTCCTTCACCATCTAAAGTTAGATAAATCTCTACTTTAATCTTCATATGTTTCCTACCAACTGTCATTGATAATAATGTATTTTAACCACAAAGCTATCAAAGTTCTCACTAAGACACTTGATCTGAATTTAGTTCACAATTATCTCAAGTGTCACCTAATCAATTTGAACCAATTCTAGCCTTTTATGGAGGGTTTAGTGTATTTCTACTTTAATGACCAAAATATCCAACTTAGATCTCATATGTGCCATAGATATGATGGAGCCTTTCTTATCATCTCTCATATGTTTTTCAATCATGAAATATCTTTCATTTAGATCCTCCATACTTATATGGAGCTTATGTGTCAAGTTTCCATGCCTTTTGTGGCAATTTTCATAAATTCCATTTGAAGAGTGATAGTTGGTTTTCAAAATCCCCTTTTATTTTTCTTTGAAAAGCCAAATCCAGGTCCTTGCATTTCATTGGTTCTTGATCTTTGAGATTATTGATTATGCCACCTGTCAAGATTTTAAGGCCTTTAAAAATTATTCAATTGGATCACACCATTGGATCAAATATCATGAGTAAGTGACCACCATTAGATCCTTTGGGAGATCTTGAGGATTTCATGTTGATGTGCACTATTGGATCAAATCCAATGAGCAATCGATCACTATTGGATCATGCAAGAAGCTTACCCTTTTAATTAGTAAAAGACTTAAGTGAAGACTTTATATCTCAATCTTTTCTTCATAAGAAAACCAATAATTTATTATAAAGGCTTTAGAAATACCCCCTTTGATTAGGCTTAAAAAAAGGTCTAATTTAAATTTGATGGGTTTGGTCCTGTCAAATACATCCTTATAGATGCAAAATGATAGGGGTAAATCTATCAAATTTAAGATAATGAAATCTTTTTGTTTCAATTTATATTTGATAGGTTTAGTCCCATCAAATACATCCTCATAGTCATCAAATGATGGGGTAAAACCTATCAATTTTAAAACAATGAAACTTATTGATCAAATAACTAAATGCCATATGTAAAACCATCAGGTGATCTCAAAGCTTTGAGGATTATCTAAGTTAAATTTGATTGGTTCGGTCCTATCAAATATGTACTCATAAATGTTAAATGATAGGGGTGAACCTATAAAATTTAAGATAATTAAATCTTTCTGTTTCAATTTAAATTTGATGGGTTTAGTCCTATCAAATACATCCTCGTAGACATCAAATGATGGGGGCAAACCTATCAATTTTAAAATAATGAAACTTATTTATCTAATAATTAAATTCCATGTGTAAAACAATTGGGAAATCTCAAATATTCAAGGATTATCTAAGTTAAATTTGAAAGGTTTGGTCCTATAAAATACATCCTCATAGAGGTCAAATGATGGGGGTGAACCTATCAAATTTAAGACAATGAAATCTTTCTTTCACACCATTATATTTAAAACCTTAAATCAAGTGATCACTATTAGATCTTTATTGGGGCCCAAATCATTAACTGTATGCCTTTCTAAATGACTTCAATCTTGATGCACCATTAGTTCAAATCCAGTGAACAAGTGTAAAGCATTAAATTTACAAAAGCACATGATCTTTAAGCTAGAACTTGATTATGCATAAATTTTCCCACTAGATTTTCCCATGAATGTTGAATTCAAATCAATAGAGTTTATTATTTGGGAACCCTGACTTATTTCATGGAACCTATAAATAATAACCTTCAAGATGATTTTTAGCAACATCAAAACATGATCAAAAAATCTTTCACACTTATTCCAAGATATAGAAGTCTAGGAAACAATCACATGGGTCCCCTTTCAAAAAAAATGGGGAGTGTTGATCTCAATAGAAACCATCTTAGATAATAACATTTTACCTTGGAAAAAAGCACTAGGGTGTTAGTGTCTTATTTTTAGTGATAATATCCTTTGTGTAAGAACTGTCTAATCTTCTAAGTGTATCTCCAACTAGGTCTGACCTTCATGTACCTATGTGGATGAGCTCTGATTAATTATTTGTGCATTATTTTTTAGTAATTTAGGATCTAAACCTAGACCTCCATGGTTTTAGGATATTTGAGTTCCATAAGTAATAAAAGCATGATGTTATATGGGTAGGTTGGACATCCTTAACACCTCATTGTGTTAGATTTACCTACATACTAATCCTTCGAAGAGGGATCAATCCCAATGTAGTAATCCCACCTAAGTGTTTAGTGAAAGTGCCAGTTAATGCTAGTATGAGTGTTAAATTGAGTACTTTGAATGATTTTTGAGACTATAAATATGTGTATTATATGCTTAGGATGGTTGTAGATGACTATATGTAGAAGTAGGGCATAATAGAGATAAATAGATTTTATTATGAAAAACTTGTTCTAAGCTTATATATGTAATTTGAATCTAATTTCCATCTAGTGGATAAAGGGATGAAATTTAAATACATTGATATAGTGATTATGAGGGGTTTAAAATAGGTCTAGGTTGACCCTAGGTGTCTTGTCAATTGAAAGTTTATCTATTGGCATTAAAATTAGGTAAGGGACATTAACACTAAAAGTGGGAAACTAACATAAGGTAATAGTGTCCAAAGTGTAGGGATAGTGTCCAAGTGGCATAAACTAAGGCTCTAGGGGCCTAGATCCCTAGGGATAGTCTAGGATTGATTTTGATATTCTAGGGATCTGTAAAGGCCCACACAAATCTAGATAAGTGTTGAAATATGCCCTAAGATAGGTCTAGGGATAGGTTAATGATGAGTGGTCTTAAATAACACTTATGTCAATGAAATGATAATTTATATGACTACATTCCCCCCCTCACTTTATTCTATAAATGTAATAAATTGAAATGACTAAGATAAAGGAAAAAGAATCATACCTGGACTTACCTATGAATCAAAGCCAATGAATATGGGTCTAAGTGTGTGAATCATGCTCCATTGCATATCCCACAAATAAAACATGGAAGAAATAAGTCCTTACTTAAGAGATATAAAAATCAAATAAAAAAGTGATTGAATAGATAAGAGATAGGAAAGGAATGAATACACCTCACCAGGTACATGAACTATTGTAAAAACTTAGTGACATGTTGTGTGTGTGTAACTAGTGATCAAATCAATCAATATCTTGGACTAAGTTGATGAATTTATCAATCCCTATGTGGTTATCTAAATAACTCAATTTGGTTTTGAATCCATCATTTCCCACCCTTGATCATTGGATCATACATTATGAATAACTTGGATTAGATTGATGGCTTGTCTAATCTCCTATGTACATGACTCAAGAACTCAATTAGGCTATGAATCCATCTTTGACTACCCATCTGTAATAGATACATCTGTAACTAAAATTATGCTATATAACTATAACTATTTAGGATGGCCATGGGGCCATTTTAAAACTCTAAAATGAAAAATGGCCAAGGGGCCACTTGGGTACTCAAGAATGTAGCTCAGGGACTACATAGAAATACTAACAATTACAGATAAAATAAGACATCAATCTCATGTGATATCTAGTAAAAATGGTGTCTAAATTATAAAACTTAGATAATGACATAGATTTTTCCATTCCATCTGAGATAATTTGTGTGATATTGATCATGTGTAAATAATGTGGTGTGCACATGCCCCCAATTATGACATCTTTGCATATGGATTCCAAAATGAGTTATAGAAATATATGCCTATGTATTTGAAATGAAGTAGGAGTGATCATGAAATGAATTATTACCTTAATTTGAGAAAAAATAGTATGATTATGTGCAAAACTAAGCATAAAATGATCAAATCTGATATCTTATGATTAAAATTATGCAAATATAGGTTGTAACTATTATGCCATTCTATCAAATCTAAATATTTATTATTTTTAGGATACTATATAGTATCATTGTACATTGGACAATAACACTATGGTTCTAGTGTTCTACTTTCAATGCTAATTTCTTGTGTTTTTCTATGCACACTAAAATTGATCTATGTCTAATTATCTTTTGTGTGTTTGCTTGATTATGTGCTCTATATTATGTGTCTATATGTTAAAAAATATTGTCTGAGTGCACTCAAATGGTCTTATCTCTATGAAAAACCCTTATGAATGCCCATTATTTTGATTTTATTTGTACTTATATAATAATTATCCTCTAAAGATTTTTTTTGCATGATGTATGTTAGTGTAAGAACATATGACATCTATATAGTAAACCAATATAATGAATATACATGACATCAAAATGTAATATAATATAAGAATAATTTTTTAATGTACAATGTATGTTATATCTAACATTCATAAGGTTTTCAAGATAGATATAACAATGTAAGTATGTGTATAAACTACATCATCTGAGTAATAATATGAGTATCTACTTAGGGGGATGGGGTTTGATGTCCATCAAGGTTCCCAAGGAGGAAGAGGAGATGCACGAGAGAACTCATAGAATATCAAATTTGGTGTGAAAGTAATAAGTAAGAGACAAGTGTCATGGTCATGAATCATACATAAAATCATGCAAACAACATAAATGAGGCACACAAAATAGGACAAGGGGATACAATATAAGGGACATGGGAGCATGTCACTAAATATAAGAAGGAAATACATATAAGGAAATTTTCAAATGTCTTAATACACAAACAAAAATCAAGTTTTTATTAGAACTATAAATAATTACATGTTCAAATGTTCACATACACAATCAAGAAGGCACACATAATGACATGAGCACAAGTCCAAGGCATACACATAATGAAAAAAATGGTGTAGAGTCATCAACCAATGGCATATTTAAACTTCCTAGATTAGATGTAGAATTAAATAGACACAATCAAGTATAAACTAGGAAATATATAAATGAAACTATGTATTATTATGTGGTACAAATCGATATAATAAAAAAGATGTACATAAACTGAGTTTATAGTAGTAGTTGATAAAAATATGATTAGTATAAAATGATATAACCTGGTAAAGTGGAAGCTATATATGATATTCCCCTAATGGGTGAATGTATCAATGTTAAATTTATGTGTGCCCCTAGTGGGTAGATAGTAGTAAAGTTGGATATGTGTGCTAGAGCCAAGTCTTATAAGAATTTTTGAACACTCGACAAGAATAACTGAATCATGTATGTATGAAAAAAAAAATTAAAGATAACTAGTATATTTAGTAATTGGTAATATATATATATATATATATATATATATATATATATATATATATATATATATATATATATATAATGTAAACATGAAAATGCATACAACCTATATTTAGTGTTTTTAGCAATATTTACTTTTTTTGTATCCTGAACATATTATATTGTTTTTTTATATTTTTTGAATATATAAGCTATGTACAAGATATCATGAAAATGAAACTATATAAAAGGATCAAGTTAAGAGAATTTATGTACAATTATAGTGTTATGCATAAAAATATGTGTTATGTTATGGAATGGTGTTAGAAACCTCACATGCCATTGATTAGATGCCTTTGTATAACATAGATAACATCTTCACTTTTTGAATAAATTTTATCATAATAATATGGGTTGTTCCAATCATATTAATTTTTATTAGTAATGTTTGGATTATCTATTAGGATCTTTCCATCTAAAATTGTATCCACTGTAGGTATAGCTTGCTTTCCATACTCTATTATTAGAAACCCTCTTTTGAGAATGGTTGTTTGCTTAGTCTAATTTTGAATGTTTAACTTGAGTTTTTACTCTTTTTATAACATTACCTATGTATCTATATATTTTTAATTAAAAAAATATGTTTTTTAATGATGCTCCTTAGGATGTTTAGTAAATCCCAAACCTTGTTGACTAACATTATCAACTACAAGAATAAGAGTAGTGATGCCTTGGGCTTGCTTTCCTAACTCTTGATCTTGATAATAAAAATATTTTAGATATTTTCAACCAACCCATACTATTTTGAAAGTGGGACCTCATATTGGAGAGGTATATTTTTATCCTTTACTTGCTATACCTATGATTGTTATAATGTTTCTTGTTTTGATTTTTCTTTGTGAACATTTTTTTGTTCTAATTTATGATTTGGTAACCATTTTTGTAATATTTATAAATTTGACCCTTTTTGATATTTTACCTATGCCATTATATGTTGTTTAGATGATGTGTCACTATTTGAGTAATGTATATCAAATACCTATTATATTTTCCTTTTTAATTTTAAACATGAATCAATGTGGTGCCTATGAATTTTATGATATACACAATAATATCTATATCTCCTCATTAGATGTAGAGGAAGTAGGTTGATTAGTTTAAATTTAATCATTTTACTTAAAATATCACTTTAACTTATATTTTATCTTTAAATAATTTTCAAATCATTAGTCGTAGATGAACTTTGTTGTAAATTTTGGTTTTGATATATAAAATTACTTATCATAATTTGACTTGGTGAAGAAGCATATACATGATTGATTCCAGTGTGACCTAAATATTATTGTATTGTAATTTAATTTTCCAATATTTTAACCTTTTCATGTAATAACTGATTCTAATTTTTTAATTTTGAGATTAACTTTCTCACATTGCTAATTTGATCACTTAGAGTCTCACAAGTGTAAGCCCTTGTTGTTTTTGATTGAACATGTATGCACACATCCTAAATGGGATATATGGGAAGGTAAGGGTTTAATGTATGGATAGGATAAGTATATAAATTTTAAATAATAGTATAGGCTACCTAACCTCTTAGAGGAGTGATAACATGGGCCTAGTTAAAGGGAAAGTAGCTATCGCCCTTTTGGAGATGAGGAGGGGGAAATGAATCTTCTTTATCCATGAAATTTTGTAATAAAACTTGGAAGAGGAATGATAGGGTATAATATACAAGGTTTTAAAACACTAACACAACCATTATAAATAGAAAAAATGGATGGAAACCCTAATAATATCTAGTTCTATGGTTTTGGGGTAGTATTCAGAGTAAGTCAGGTTCACCAAATGAGTCAAAATTTTAGGATTTATGGAGTGTAAGACATAGGTTGTTAAAGGGTCTAAGTATAGTAAATCAAGGTAGAAATATACAATAAATACATTTATTTATTTGTTTAATAATTTACCTAATTTGATATTTTAAAAACTAACAATGAATGACATAAATAAGTACTTAGAAACTAACTGAGATAGATGATCTAGAGAATAAAAACTAGTGCGGAAGTAGATATGAGTGTCAAAAATAGGGTCCAAGTGTCATAAAAACTCTTATACAGTAGTTTTATACCTTATAAATTAGTTTCAGGGTGTCAATGTCTTAAATTTTAGTGCTAATTTCCTTTGTGCAGGAACTATTTGATCTTCTAGGTACACCTCTGACTAAGTTTGACCTACCTGTAGCTATGTGGATGAGATCTATTTTTATATTTAAGTACTATTTTTATTGATTTAGGAGATAATTCTAGACATATGTGTTGTTAGGGTATTTAAGTGTCACAAGTAGAAAAAGTGTGATGTTAGCCAGGTAGTTTAGACATATCAACACCCCATTATTAGGAGAGTTGCCACATACCAATACTCTAAGGAGGGATCAAGTTTTATGTAGTTCTCCTACCTAAGTGACTGGTGTAAGTGAAAGTGAATTCTAGTATGAGTGTTGACTTGAGTGATTTGAATGAGGATTGAGACAAAAAATCTATATATTTTGGGCTTGTGATGCCTGTAGCTAACTATATGTAGAATTAGGGTAGAATAGGGATTATTAACCTTAATTATGCATAAATTATTTAAAACTTGTTTATGTAATTTGAATTTTATTTCCATCTAGTGGATAAAGGGATAAAAGTCATGTATTTGTATTGATTTGGTGCTTGTGCAGGTTTTAAATAGGTCTAGGCCAACCCTAGGTGTCTTAAGAATTGAAAATATATTCATTAGGTTTGAAATTAGGAAAGGGACATTAACAATAAAATTGGGACACTATCATGGGGTGATAGTTTCTAAAGTACAATTCTAGTGTCTAGGTGGTATAAAATGAGGCACTAGGGGCCTAGATACCTAGGGGAGGGTCTAAAACTAATTTTGGGATGTCTAGGTGTGTGTAAAGGCCTACATAAAATCTTGATAAGTGTTGAAAGAGGCCCTAAGATAGGTATATGGATAATATAGGGATGAGTGGTCTTAAGTAACACTCATTGCACTCAAGTGAAATTTTATATGACTATAGAAATATCGATCTATGGAATTTATCACACCTATAGGAAATATTTAAACATTTTATAGCATGTCCATGTTAGGGAATCTTGGTACATTTTTTTATGTTATATATTTATATTCCATTATTTTTATCATATTGAGAGACATAGACTATTTATACATGATTTGATGTTATTGATATGTATATTATAGTGCTATTTTATATGAATATCATGATTTCTATCCTAGTTGATGAGATTGATTGAATATGTAGACTAACATTTCTTGATCCTTGTTAATTTGATGTTGATGATTTTGACATTGCTTAATCATCATTGTGTTTTATATTACATATTATATTTTTTTTGGGTACATTTAATATGTATTTTTAATTCATGTGTCAGTTGTGTTAGAGGATCCTCTCCTTGACATGGTCATGTCTATTTTGTGTAAGGATAGAGTCAAGATACATTTTATATTCTTATGTGCTTATGATTTATTCACTATGATGTTTTGTGCATATGCATAATTACATATATTTATATTAATAAAATTTATTGTTACTAATTACTTGGTGTTTTAATTTCTATCATTCAAATTTAAACTATGTGTTATCTATTTCTATTTGATGTTGCAAATGATTTACATCATGCATTTATTATAATTATAATTACTATGTGATTCATGAAAACATATATCTACATTTTTAAATGAATTACCATGATTATATATTATTATTTTACCTATATTTGGATTAATGTGGTTATTTAAATCTAATAAAATAAAACCATTATAAATGAATTTAAATTACAAGATATACAAAATATATATAAATTTGAATGTAAATGCTTGAAGCTCATTTAGAATTATAACCTAGTAAATATATAAAGTATAAAAAATTATGAGATACTTAAGTTAATTATTTTATGAAATATTAATACTATAAGAAGATGGCATGAAGAATGTAAAACTAGACTAGTGGTTACTTGGATTAGGATCTAAACCTTTGTGCATTCCAAAATAGAAACATCGACCCTAAATAAATAATTATAGATGATATTTTACCTATCTAAGGGTTCTATTTTTTTATATTTTGTCTCTTTATTTTGATACAAATCAGTCCACCTATTTGTCCTTCAACTCTATATACAATCTTGAGGTTGGATTATGCACATGACTCACAAAAAATTATCTCCTTCACATTAAACCTTAGGTACACTTGAAATTATATAATTACACATAAAAAAGATGGAAACATGTGGTTTTAAATTACCCAAAACACTCCCCATTAATTGGTTGAACGTTGCTTAAATATGCACTAATATAATGAAAGAAGTTAAACTACATGTGTGTTCTTTCAATGTATGCAACTTGTGATCTAGCTCTCAATAATCTTCAATTGAAAACTTTGTATTAAATATTGAGTTATTTTTACTTGGTAAATACACTATCCTAGAAAGTAATTGAATTTTTTTGAAGAATATGGGAATCATATCGAATATGCAAGGGTTTTAATATGGTTTATAAGTGTTTTCTAGATGGGTAATAGAGTTATACTTATTTTGTATGTATAAGAGATATTTTGGTTAATTGATAATACCACAAACATCTAAGATTCACATGAAAACTCATAGGAATTATTTGAATTTAAAGTGTAACCATTACTTTGTGTAATATGAAACCATCAGATGATATGGTTTGAATCTCATATTACTGTCTAGGAGATAGGAACATTGATTTGATGTATGAAGGTGTTTAAGTAAGATAGATAAATTTTTTTACATTGACATAAGATTTCATATAGTTGATTAAGATAAACTTGGGAAGGGTGGATTTGTAGAAGGCATGGGGATATGAAACAATGGTTAAATAGAGTCATGTATGTATGCATAAGTCATGTAGGGTGAAGGTAAGTAAAAATTGACATTTCCAACTAGTAATTACAATATTTTAGGTTATATAAATGCCCCATTTTATTCTATTATTGAAATTTAATATAAATAGTAGAGTAAAAGGATAAATAAATGTACTTGAATGTGTAAAACACACTTTGTATTTGGAATATTATTCACACATGTAGTATACACCTATCAAACCTAGAATTAAAATGTAGCATTCAATGTCCTTGAAATAAAATTTTAAAATGAATAAATTAAATTTTAAAATTGAAAAGAAAGGGTAGATTACATATGTATGTGGGTGTACCATGTTATTTTATAGCAAGTTGTAGATGATGATTCCATTTGAATAATTAGAGAATGTGTCCTCATGTTGAACCCCTTTAAATAATTGGGGATGGCCAATCACAAATTTATGTAACTAAGTCATGTGCCATGCATTAATAATGGAAATAACCCCAACCCTAATTGAAAAATTTTAAAGAGAATAGTGCTACGCCATTTAGAATTTTTTAACCTCAACCATAGTAACCCATGTACTTAATATTTCATTGATATTATAAACCCAATATTAAATTTGTGAGACATATATTCGGCTTTTGGAGTAAATTGAGGGTAATAAATATCACAAAACCTTAACTATGCTACTCATTTAAACATGAATTAACCATTACAAATAGAATTATAGATTTAAGGTTTCTTAGTACTCAATACCATGGAATTTACTTGGAAAATATAAATTTTCATATTATAAATGTTCATCAATAGATTCAAGACCTATAATATAAACTAATTTGTTCTAATATTGATAAACCTTTAAAATGTGTGCATGGACCAACTTCATATTGAGTATTTTTAATTAATTAGTGATAGTATGCTATATAATTCCATATATATATATATATATATATATATATATATATATATATATATATATATATATATATATATATATATATATAAAACTCATGTCCTTTTAAATGAGTGCATATTACCCTAAATGTATCTAAAATATCTTTATAAGTGCCCCAATTTCATATTTGAACTAATCTAAATTCTCTATAATATATGAATCTTTACAAAAATTTGTAATTAATGGTCATGGAGGCTTAAGTATATATGAAATTCCCACTAATATGCCCCCCTTTTGAGATGAGGTATGTAGCCTTTAAGTCACTCATCTCAAAATAATGAGTTAATTGTATAATATTATATATAAATATTTAACCATGTATAATCATGTCAACATATATATGTCATCATAGTGTAGAATATGTAATCAGATAATATATGAAACATATGTAATGAAAGGTAATATAAGTGTCATGTCAAGACACATATAATAATAGGTACATAATAGGAATCATCAACTATAAATTTATTCAATACAAGTACATGGGAAAAGCGCATGATATGGATCATGACACTACAAAAGGGGGAGGTTCATGATTTGGATCATGACACCTAAAAACTCAAGAAACATAACAAGCTCATCAAAAAATGTCACAAAATATAAGTACATGTAATAAAAAAAATCTTCCACATAAGGCTAAGGGACCACACACAAGGGAAAATCAATGCTATAAAAACAAAGGATAAGGAGCCATAAATAAGGGGTAATAAATTCCACACACACAAGACTAAGGATCCACAAGAAAGGCCAAGGGGTGAAATATAATAGAGAACCAATGACTAGCCTATTATAAAAGTAAACAACATTGAAGAAGAATATAACATTTAAATTAATCTACACCATCCAAGTATGTAAATTTAAGAGAAAGGTAAATTAAAATGTCCATGTGTTTTACCCTATTTTTTTTTACAACTCTAATATGATAGAAATTAGTAAAATAATTTATATATTAAGATATGCCTTTCAAAAATATATATGAATGTAAAATATTGAAAATAATTACAATGATTTGATAATTATAATATGTTTGATATATTAAGTAAAAAAAGGTATGATTATTTATATTTTATAGATGACTATCTAACCATGATTGTATTTTGAAAGTGGAAGCTAGAATAAATTAGGCATGTGATTTATTTAATTTAATAATTACATTTATATTTGTGTAGGGTTAGTTCCATAAATATAGGTTAATATTGAACTATGTGTAAATGAGGATCTATGACTATTCATTCACATTTTCTTATCTCTAAAATCTATGTATGTGTGATGCCAAACCCTAATGATGTATGTAACTCTATAAATCAACATCCTTTGAATTGAAACCTTAGGTGTGATTATGAGGGTTAAAAACCTAAAATAAACTAGTAAATTTTAATGGGTTTAGATAATCCCAATCACCTATTTTTGATGATTGAACATTGCATACATATTTGATACTTAGATGAGGGAAATCAAGTGAGACATCGTTATCCCACCTAGTGTGATTGAGTAATTATGATCCTTCACTATATGTATACAACTAATTATTTGGATTTTATACATGATAATGCTTAATTTTAATTGTATTTAGAATTATTTATACTTGTCTTATGGTTCATATAAGTGATATGTTCATAAATTGGGATGAATAGGACATATTTTCTCAATGTGCAATAGTGTATAAATATGTACCAGATAAGTTCCAAGTCCCCTATAAAGTGAGATCTTATTTTATTTATATATGAGTATGATTTACAAATTTATCATGCCATATAAATTCTAGGTATATGGAATAAAACTAATCTTTTTTATTTTAATAATTATCTATTTTTTGGTGAGCATTCATACTAACTATATTAGGTAAGTATCAATTGGCAATACTGATCAAAATTAACAGAATTGACTTGCATATAAATGGACTAAAATTAAGGTCTACAGATGTATGTGAAAGATACTAAACACATTTTAAAAATATATTTGAATGTTTTAAATGATTTTATGGAGTTAAAATCAGATTTTTTCTCTCTAATATTGAAGACATGTATTAAAATAACTATCCCAAAATTACTAGCTATCAAACTAGTGTTGTATATAAAATTGTTGACCAAAACTATATTAAATAGCTTAAAACATGAAAATATATTATTTATAGTATAAATTATTGTATAACTGAAATAATATTATATATGAAACATTCAGAATTATTCTCCAAGTGAAATAGTGTGCCACGCTTCTATTATTTGCAACTTTATTAAATAAAGCAAGTTATTTTAAGTTTATTATAAGGAAACTTGAAATGCAAACAAAGTATAGAAGTAAAAATATAAATATAAAAATTATTTACCACTAATTTAACTAAAAATAGACTAATAGAACTAAATTATACTAAATAAGCTAAGTTTAACCCATTGTAAATATTTGGACATCATACAAGAAACCTCTTTAATAGTAAAGTCAAACATGTAACCAAAAAAACACCTTAGTCAACCTAGGCACATTAACTGAGATAAATATAGAAAACAAGACTAAAATTCAATTACTATCAATTATAATAAATAATATATATCACCCCACCTTTTGGGTAATGAATGGATAATGATTTAGACTCAACTAAGTACACTTTTTGTGAACTATAGTTAACTAACAATTTCAACTATTTTTTACGAAATTGGTGAAAAATGTCCAAAATGACCAAACAAAAAATTTAAGAAATAAATATATTAAATAAAATTCATAAAAATATAAGAAAATAAAAATATATTAATTATAAAAATATAACTCAAGTTTTAATAATGGTATCATACTCAAAATTCCTCCTTTTGATGTAAAGAGGTGAAATGTCTATCATCTCCTTAAATTTTCCATGAATCTAATTTTACAATCCTTTGATGAGAATATAAAAAAATGATTTTTAATTCTCACATAATTAATTAAAAATAGGTTATTATTGACCAAGTTTTTTAAAAATTATTTTTAAGTTCAATGTTCTTGTTTTTAGCATGGAAGAATAGAAACATGGATAATTGTATTGCCCCATTATTATCACAAAAAAACTATGTTGGCTCATGTTGAGCCTCTTTGAAATCATCCAAGAGTATTATCATCCATAATACTTGTTTTAAATATAATTTAATGGTTGTATATTCAGCTTCAATAGAGGATAATTCAATTTTATCCTTTTTTTTAAGACCAAGAAACTAACTCACTTTCTAGCATGAAGCAATAAGCTAAAGATGACTTCATGTCATCAAGAGATCCTAACCAATATTAATATGTCTATCTAATTGGAAATAATTAAATTATGGAATCAAATAAATACCATGACTATAATTTCTTCTTACAAATCTAATAATTTATCTTCACTACTTTTAAATGCTTGAGTGGTGATTTACCCATACATTTAGAAACTAGTAAAACCCCATAACTAATATCATGTATTGACATAGTGAGATAAATCAAAACTCCAAAAATGATTCTAAATTTATTTTAATTATTCAAGGGACTTATATCCTCCCTCATAATAATTTATCCACTTGCAATGGGAGTGTCTATGTTTATTGAATCTTGAATATTGTACTTCTTTCGCATGTCCTAGGAATACTTGGCTTGACGAATGAATACTTTGTCTTTATTTTAATGTAATTCTATTCAAATAATTTAATTTTTTGTTCCAACATAATTCATCTTAAAATATTATTTCATATTTTCCTTTAATTTATTCAACATATACATAGAGATACCTATAAAGACCAAGTCATCTATAAAGAGAGAAATATATAAAACATTAGAACTAGATTCTTATATGTAAAGAGTTGGCTAATTTTGAATTATTAAAAATAATTGATATAATAATTATATATAAATTATTGATTACTAATATTTTGGATATTTATTTATTCCATGAATATCCATATTCAACTTATATACCCAAAAAACATTTAACCTTTACCTCGAAAGCTTGTGGCTGCCCACATATACTTCTTCTTCAATCACTCCATTTAAGAATGCAACTTTAACATCTATTTTATGTAATTTACATAATTTATGATTAGATAAAAAAATCACTAGTATTATACTATATTTATGTGCTACGCATTTAAATTTTCCCTCATAGTTAACCCCATATATTTATGCAAATCCTTTTACAAATAGTTTAGATTTTAACTTGTCAATTGTGCCATCAATTTTAATCTTGCTATTGTAAACCCAATTTTTAAAAATTAAATATTTATTTAAATGAATATGAAATAAATTACACATGTCAGTCATCTAAATTTAGATTATATCTAATTTCATAGATCAACCCATTATTTATTTTGTTAAACTCCTACATAACTTATAGGTTTGCTAGTCACAAATGATACTACAAACATAGTATTTAAATAAAAATAGTAATAATAAAATAGATTGCCTTAAATATTTTGTATATTTTTCATCCTCATCTCATAATTATGATAAACCATTTTATTTTTTGGATGAGGATTCAACAAATAATTATTCTTGCTTGGTGTTGATGTAGATGGATGACTAGTCTCTTGCAAAGTGCTAGTATTCTTTCCTATTGAGCTATAAACCATTCACTTATGAATTTTGTATCTACATGATCATAAAAAACATACACCTCATTTTAAAAATAATAAAATACCTATAAATAACTATGGATTTACTGTTAGGATTATAAAAGTTATATGCCTTACTTTCATCACTATAACATGTGAAAATATGATAAACACTCTTGCGATAATTTATTTAACAATTACATTTACTTGTGGTGATTTTAATGCATATATTTAATTAAAAATGGATGGAATTTACATATCCTAATTGCACTTGTATTTTTAGGAATCATCTAACTTGATGAAAGCATCTTTTTGACTTGTTATGTGATTTGAATAACCTGAATCAAGAGGAAAACATTATTTCTATTATATATTCCCATAACACATGTGAGAAAATAATATGAGTTATTTTTAATATCTATGTTTTAATATTGAAAATTATTATCTTTAATATCTTGATTGTATTAATTATTATATACTAGTAACTTTCAATCTTTAATCATGTGTCCTAGTTTATTTATAATAATCACAAGTAAATTATCTCTTAATTTTACATGTTAAATTAGCATCATATTTTACATTTGAATTTGAGTTTTGTAAATTCCATTGATTATTTTTTTTTTCCTCTTTTGTATCTGAAATGTTTGACCTTGTTTTAAGTACCTATTGTATACCATGGTTTAAATCTCCTGCATATAGTCTCATCGTGTCTTCATGAAACAAAATAGAACCCACTAACTAATATACACTTATAATGCTCATGTATTTACACTCTTCAAGAGTGATCACATTATGAAACCATATTTGGATTAAACTTCATTTTTTTTTTACTTTAATAGTATCTTTTATAGTTTTTAAATAAATCATCATTTTATGAACTAAATAATTTTCCTTTATGCAATAATCTCTAATTCCTTCTAAACATTACATTCTAAAACTTCAAAATTCATTTTAAGTGTTTGGATTTTTTTCATCTTCCATTAATAGATATATTTTATTAAGTCTCCAAGGTATTTTAAGCCTGATGGGCATTATTTCATCTTAACATTGTGGGATAAATGCTTGGGTCTATGGCACTCTAAATTTAGAATAAAACTTGTGCATCTACCTTTTCTTCATCACTTTTTTTTTCGATCTCATGACAAGGTGTTAAAATATTGAATTGGTATGTACCCATGGATAACACTCCAAAATTACTTTCTAAATAATAATTTTCTTCAGTTGATTTCTCTAATCTTTAAATATGTCACTTTTGAAAATAATAATATTCATGGAAGTAAAATTCACTGAAGCTAAGGATTCTCTATATAATGGCCTAAAATCCTTCTCAAAATTTATTGAACACGGATCTGATACAAAATTAAGGTTTTAAGATATTTTATAGATTTAAAATTAGTATTTATTATATATAATATTTAATCTATATATAAATGAAATTATACCAAAATTACTAGCTGTCAAACTAGTTGTGTTGTAAGAAAAATTGTTGACCAAAAACTATACTAAATAAATTTAAAATTGAAAATATATGATTTATGGTATATATTATTTCATACCTAAAATAATATCATAGATAATACATTAAAAAATATTCTCCATGTGGAATAATACACCACACTTCTATTGTGGGAAACTTTACTAAACAAAGTAAGCTATTTTTAGCTTATTACAAGGAAACTTGGAATGTAAGTAAAGTTTCAATGTAAAACTATAAATATAAAAATCCTATAACACTAAATATATTTAAATATACTAATTATATTTAAATTATACTAAATAATATGATTTTAACTCATTATAAATATTTGGACATCATTCAAGAAGCCTCTTCAACAATAAAGTCAAACATACAACAAAAAAACATCCTAGTCAACCTAGATGCCCCAATTGAGCTAAATATATGAAATAAGACCAAAATAAATTTATTATTAGCTATAATAACTTATAAAGTTTAAAACAAATCTTATGGGATGAATGGATAATGATTTATACATAATTAATTACACTTCTAGTGAAGTATAATTAATTGGTAGTTCCAACTATTTTTTATGAAATCACTGAAAAGTGTCCAAACTAAATAAAAAACTAATTTAAAACATAGATAAATTAAATAACCTTTATAAATACCTAGAAACCTAAAATAAAGTATCTATAAAAATATAATTCAAGTTCCCATATTAGCCTCATACTAAACAATAGCGGGGTTCTTTTAGGTGTTTGGTATTAGAACATAAGGGTCAAACTCATAAGATAACATGTATATATAAAATAATGGCATATTAAAACCATATTTGTGCACTCAAGCTATGCATGGTAAATGTATGTCAAGTGTGTCATTATCAAGTACTTAATAGAATATTTTAAAATATACAAATTTCCTCCTTTTATTATAGTACTATAATTACTAAAGTACAAGGATAATGTGTACTTAAGTTTGTAAAAAAATCTTTGTATTTGCTATTAAGATCTAATTTTTCAAGTCACTTAATATAAAAACTTAAAACCAACATGTGTAGTCAATGATCATAGATTAAAATTTTAAATTTTAAATTCTATTTTTTTAATTAAATAGCAAGGAAAGAGTTCACGAGTGTTGGTGAAAAAAATGTCACGATTGTAATTTGTTAGAGATGATGATTTATTGTTAAAAATTCTATAAATTTAGGATTTCTTACTTATTTTCATGGATAGTTGAGGTGATTTTGCCCAAAATTTTATGTAACTAAGTAGGCCTTTGGGTTGGGAAGACATAATTCCCTAACCTTCATGAATGTGGGGAGAGGTACGTAATGTACTAACCCAAATAACTACCCAAATAAAAAAGAGGGAAGCACATGATGGGTTTAATCAAATAAATATAATCAACCACTACATATAGATTATAGATTAAATTATAGAAATTAACTCTTGTTCACTAAATTTCCCTTAATTTAACATAAAATGCATGATCAAAAGGGAATGAACATAGTTCATACTCCCATCATGAATCAAGGTCTGATAAGTGTGAAGTGGAATGAAAACCTTTTAAAATTTAACTATAAATTGTATTATTATGTATGTGAAGGAACCAATGTCATGCCCCCTATATTTGTACCAATCAATATAGAATGTTATGAATATATATGTTGAATTTGAGAACCTATATTTTAAAAATGTGTGTATGTGGAAACATGTAATTTTTATTCCTATAAATTATGCATATATTCCCATGTATACAAACCAAGTGTGTATGAGTTTGTATTCAAGTCTTTGTAAATTGATCACATATATGTGGCATATGCCAAATAGTCTATACTATGTGTGTCACACATAAGTCAAAGGGTCACATACATCGGAGATGAATTTATCATAACACACAAGGCTTAGGCTACATACAAGGGGATATAAATATGCTTCAAACAAGGTACATCAGATATGTCACATCAAACAAGGCTAAGGACCACACTAAAAGGATATAAATATGTCACAATCAAGGTGAAAAGGCCACACACAATATATAAGCACAGACTAATCTATCATTTAAGAGAGTAACAAAATCAATTGATCATAGAATAAGGAAAATTTTCTACACCTCCTTATGTATCAATGCCACATCATTGTATATTAAAATATCCATGTAAGACTATGTAATATATGAGTAACTATAAAGACATGTGTAAGTGATATAGATCAATAAACATGGTAGATAGGTCATACAAATATATAAATTATAGTAGTGAAACATGTGGAATATTATTCTCCCAATATTGACATAACCACTGGGTAGAGGAAATTATAATATATGTATGTCCATGTGTAATTTGTATGTCCTACATCACACTCATATAATATTAAATATATGTGTTTATGAAAATAATAATCCATATACTAGACATGTGATACATAACACATGTAGAAAGTGTAATCTATTAATTATGTCATGATCATGTCCTAATTTTGTTTTTTCAAATATTTTGAATTTTTTTGTATTTTCCTATTTTTTTATTTATTTTAGTTTTGTAAAATTTGATGATCACATAAATTTGAGCATCATGGTAAGATCTTTTATCAAATATTATGATGATCCTCTATCATGGAGAGCTACTAACTATAGCTATGTCATAATAAAATAAGGAGTCATGTGCTATGTTATAACTATCATGATCATTGCTCATAGAATTTGGTGTGTGATGGGTAATTCTAGAAGGCCTAGGACTCTATTGTTTTCTATGGGTAATATATCACCTCTTCTATTCATTATGGAACATGTTAAACTATATATGGTGCTAAATGAGTATGTGTTGTAGTAGATGATTGCCTTTATGGGGCCTAATAAAATATCTAATATGATTGCCATTAAATATCTAGTTGTGTACTAGACCCAACTATGTTCCTCTAAATTGGGTATAGAGATAGATCCCACATGTGTGACCACTATATCTATATATTGATCATGTGTGGGTGTATCAACAAACTATAGTGGTAGGGGTAGATGAGGAGATATCATTAGATGTAGTGGGTACTCATATAATACACCTATAACTATGAATAACTTTTATAGTGTATATACTTTAAACATTATTATACTAAAGATGGTAGTGCATGTTTTTTTGCATTAACAAGCATCCTAAAAACATGTTAAAGAACCTATTACTTTGTAAAAATAATAATGGCATGGATAATATGGAAAATACCACATGAAGAGATATTAATATGTGTTTCAATATATTTTTTTTCTATCCATATTATTCCTTAACTGCTCTTGATGTATCTTGTTAATCATGTTGTGTTTTACTTATGTAGTGAAGAAGTGTCATTATTAACATTTTCTCACTTTACCCATTATCTATCATGAAAATTTGTATGGTTTGTTAATTTATATATCTTGTGAAGATTTCATGAAAATTTTAATCATTTTTGATAACCTTAGTGTCATAAAATGTGATTATAGGACACTATGGTGAAGTATCGATAATTGTACCAATAATTACATCTATTGGGTGATCATACATCATAAATGGAAGATACATATTATATGTATAATGTAATTTTGAAGTATATTTAGTCTATGGTATCTCATGTTTATGAAATGGATCAATAAATATATCAAAACTTATTATTTCAACTAGGTAGTGGTATGGATTCCTCTATAGGGGTGCTCAAGTTGATAATTTTGTCATCAATAAGATCATGTATCTTATGTCTCAATTTGAAGCATGTATTCATAGAATATCACAAAATATAATGATAGTAAAAATATAAATTTTCATCATATTTATGTGGTATATACATATCTACATCAAACTCTTATGGAGGAAGATGTGTGATAAAGTAGGTAATTATTTTAGAAATACATGAGGAGTTGATGGTAGTATGGAAAGTTTCCCCTTTAGTGGAGCTACCAATTTTAGTTGGTTTATAGGTTATGATATTGAATTAATTATAATATTTTAATAATTATTGCTATTAATTGGTTTGAATTTGTATCCTAATTTTATTTGAAGCTTCATTGTTGAAGTAATTTTAGGAATAAAGGCATACTTAAGTTTTTTCAATGATATGAGCTTAACCTCTCTATCCCATAATATATGGAAAATTTTATCAAAGGATTTGAATATATTGAATATAATTGATTTAAGGAGTGGTGAAAGTAGGATTTTATTTAATATTTCTAGTAATTCATCATCATCCATAACATTATTCATATTCACTAACATAGTCTTGTTTAGAAGTACATAATCACTAATTGGCTCATTTTACCTTTCTTGAGATTAGAAATTTGTCCATAAGATAGCTTCTCATCAATTTTCATGGAAAAATATGCTATAATTTTGTTAGTAAGGGGTTAAATACTTTTATATATTGGGGGTGAGATCATAGAACCATAAAAAAGAATAGTTCTTAAATATTTTATAAATGTTTTAGTCAATAATTTGTCATTACATGCATATCCCAAACATATTACATGGAATGATACGGGTTTCTCTTGAGATAACTTTTACCTTCATATAGTGGAAGCTTAGGAAATTAAAAAAAAATCTATAAAGGATAATTTTTTATGTCAAGGAATAATTTATTATGAAGTAATGTGTGAAAATACATGGAATAAATAACTCTAGATGAAACTTGATCTAGATACAACACCTTAGTATACAAAGTTGTAACATTATACTCAAGGGAATGTGTAGTAATAAATGTTAGTAAAGTAACATGCATAGTAATCATAGCAGGGGAAATGTTTCTTATGTAGGAATAGGACTATAAATCTATTAGAGGGCTCATGTTGACCCCAAACCTTGGATGGATGTCACCTATGTCACTAGATGTGTAGATATGGGAATATGACTAATAGTGGATGTTTGAATAGTTGAAGACAAAGTGTTATTTAAAATTATAAGTTGATAATAGTAAAGGGATCTTGTTTTGGTGTATGAGATGTAGTAATATTAGCTTGGTGTGTAGCCTTAGATGATAATATAAATTGGTAAATTCTACCAATATGTGAGGTTCACCAATATGTTTTACATAATTTATTTTTTCAAGATAAAATTATAGAATACTTTATAAATTAATATATGAATTTCATGCATACATCTGAATGTAAAATACTAAAACCAATTTTAAAGATTTAGTGACATATGTTAAATATAGTAATTAAAACAAAGGAATGAACACTTATCTTTTTTGGTTGAATTTTTTATTATGTTTAAATTCTAGAAGAGGAAATTAGTCTATATTTGTGATTTTATAGTTCAGAAAATATATTTTTGTCTATGTAGGGTCAATCTCATTGGTCTAGGCCATTATCGACTATCAATACTAACTTATGTTGGTTGATATTGATCCATGTGGAAATGAGTAATTATGACCAAAAATAACCTTATCCAGACTATAAAAGCTCTATATGTTTATTTTAAAACCCTACTAATGTGAAAACTCCAAAAATCAAACTCATTTGCCTTTAAAACCCTAGGTATGCTAATGAGGTCTTTAAACCTATAAAACTAGGAAAGTATTATGGGCTAAGTTGACCCTAATCACTTACATTAGATGATTTCACATTGCCTATGTATAAAATATTCTTAAGAATGAAATCAATCCATACGTAGTTCTCCCACCTAGTGTGATTTTCAAATCATGATCCTTCACTATATGTATGTATTTAATGAGTTAGATTTGATACTTGATAGTGATCGATTTGAATTTTATTTACAATAATTTAAAATTAGATTTGGAATAATATAATATACTAATTTAATGTAAAATAATGTATATATGTGTACCAGATAAGTTCTTAGTCCATATAAAGTGAGTTATTGATTTGTTTATATATTAGTCTAATTGGGTAATTTCCCATTCCACCTACACACTAGGTATATGTTTTGACCCTAATAAAATGTTTGATTTAAAAAATTATCCATTACTAGAAGAGGTTCAATAACTAGATCAATTTAGTATAAAATGGTGATGTTAACTAAATTGATGGAACCAACTTGTGCATATGCGTAATGAATTGAAGGTTTTGAGATGTTTGTGTAGGATATTAATAAGGTTTGAAGTATAAATTGAGGTTCCTCTAGGTGTGTAGTAACATTAAATGGGTAAAAATCATAATATAACTTGTAAGTGTGAGATAAAGTAAAATTATGTCCATGTTTATTTTCTTAATTCATCCATGGTAAATGTGTGTCAAGACTTTCATTTTTAAGTACTTAATACTAGATTTTAGTAGCTATACTATTTAAAACTACATAAAAGATGATTAATATCAAGCCATGTGTAATAAATAATAGTATATCAACATAGTAAATGGAGAGTTCATATTAATATTTAACATGTGGAAGAATATCCTCCTAACATTGGCATGGAACATGTGTATAATAAAGTTCCAGCATCTATGCATCCATATATCATGTCTCTCTATATTTCCTGTATATCACTCATATACCCTATGAAATGCATGTGTGTATATAAAACAACATGTAATATACCAATCATGTGATATATAATATATATAAATGATGTAAATTAAAAATCATGTCATGATCAAGTCCTATTTTTTTTAAATATTTGATTTTTTGTATTTTTGAATATGCACTTAAGGGAGATGCTAACCTAAAAAAATAATCTAATAGATGATCATGGGGAGTCTCAATATCAAACATGGGGTGGGTCACCTTATGGTAATTAGTGTCATGATACATAACTTGACATGAATTTGAAATATGATCTCATGTTGTGTTATAACCCTCATCATCTTTACTCATGGTGTCATGTATATGATGAGTAACTTGATGATGTAAAATATATAGAAAAAATACTATATCATAGGATAATATGGTGCTTATGTTTTTTATGGAACACATTTAATTATCATCAACTTTAGTTAATGATTAGGAGTGAATGTTGGATGTCATGAATCTTGAATTACCCACTGAAGCATTAGGTATTATAATTTTGGTCATCTAGGAAAGTCTGCTCTCTCCTCTTAATGTTGTGCATATAATGAACTTGTGTAATATGTATAATTTAATATGTACAAGTAGTAAGGATATGGGGGATAACTACCTTAGTAACATAAATATTAATAGTTGTAGTGACTGATTCCTTAAAGTGATCCTATATTATAACCCCAATATTTCCATAAAATTTAAAACTTATAAAAATAGAGATTATATTATAACTAATAATTCATTGGCCAACATAAATGATTCAAGAATCAAAACACGTCTATTTTATTAACCAAAATAAGACCTACTCACAAAAATAACATGCACAACATTGTTTAAAATGCAATTTACTTCACAAGGATTATTTCTAATACAATTTTGAATTCCATGTTAGTGACATGATCTGAATCCCTATCACAAATTCTCATGCATTATGGGTTTTGAACCCATACTAAAAAATACACATATATAACACCAAAGAATAACCACATATTTACATTACTCCATGTGCTTGATTAAATCATTTTAGGGAAAGATTAATTGATTTAACCATCCCCAATAACCATCAAAAACCAAGTCACAAGTCTCATACTAAAAGGACCATTGAGACTTAAATATAGGCATACATCTGAAACATTTGACAAATATTCACCCCTATGTTAAGGTTATGAGACCAAAATATAATAAATATTAGTAGAACCCATTGATGTGTGTGTGTGTGTGTGTGTGTGTGTGTGTGTGTGTGTGTGTGTGTGTGTGTGTGTGTGTGTGTGTGTGTGTGTGTGTGTGTGTGTGTGTGTGTGTGTGTGCGTTTAACACAATAGGAATGTTTCCATTCATATCTCTCATATAATCTACCCTTACCATATAATAACATAAACATTATCATTTACACAACCCACAATAGATATCTCCAAGGAAACAAATAGTTTCAATGACTCTTTAAATAATTTCAAGTATAACCATAGCTATAGCCTTGCCTCATGACTAATTCCACCCTGAAGATTAACCTATGGTGATCAGTTCATGATTAGAATTCTAGTATAGAATACTCACTTGATTTATTATCCATCTTTATACTTGCATGCAATAGATGAGAATCATAAACATGACAATCTCTTAATTAATTTACACCACAATATATTTTGTTTCACATAAGTCATTTACATCATGTTTAAATCAAACATATTTAACCATACAAGTATCTTGATATTTAATGACACATACATATATATATTTATATATGCATGTATGTCCCTCCCCCCCAATGACACATAGACATAAACATATATGTATTTACATCTAAACTTAATAACTTTAGTTAAAATCATTATATGTCCTCTACAATAATATACTTCACATATTGTTATGCAACTCCACTTCTAGAGTATGGTTATAAGCTTTAATTATAATGAAACATATTTTAAATCTCTTACATTCTTTAATGCACTGCATTATCAAATAATAGTTTCCAACAAAAATGAATGTTGCTTTACTTCATAATTCCTAGATGTATTTATGTCATATATTTCAACTATCCACAAGTCTTTATTATAATAAACATGCATAAATATATATACATATGTATTTCTATTATGATATTATTATTATTATATATATAAGTATATATTATTTTGTTAGTTTTGGGAATAATGGAATTTTATTCCTATTTAATAAACAATTCTAAGTAGGGAAAATTAGTAAATAATATTACTAATTGTGGATATTGATTTATGAAATTTAATTGAAATTTGACCTTTCTAAAAATAGTAAGAGAGCAAAGAGAATAAATCTTAGCTTATTCTGAGTTGTCTGATCTGAGATAAGGTCTATAAATTTTCATGTAGGAGTGACAAACTATCACAAATAGGATCCTAGAATTCATTTTTTGATTGGACAAAAGTACTAAAACTAGACACCCTAGGCTCCAACAATATATTCCTTCTTTGGCATTGTTGTCTTTAGGGTCTAATCTTTTTGGGTTTTGTTTGCCTGCTCAAGGTGATCCCAGGTACCATTTTTCAAGTCTTTGTTATTAACAAAACTCTTTTATAAAGATGATTATTCATGTACTTAGATATTCTATACAATTTAAAGAAAATTTGGAAAATAGAGAAAAGGGGTTAGTGTGTAAAGGATGCATTAGATGCACTTCACACCCTGTGTGTGGGTACACTACCTGCATACCAATACTTTGAGGAGGGATAAAGCTAATGTAGTTCACCCATTGAAGTGCATGGTTTAATTATGTATGAAAATGCAACTAGATGTGAAATGAGGTGTACTTCAAATGGCTAGGGACTAGTACAAAGGTTTTAATACACTTGGAATAATATTGGAAGGATGTATGTAAAGAATAGTGAAAAGTGCTTGAGTTTACTTGTTTGTATTATTACTTCTCTCTTGTAAATGAGTGTTAACCCTTCTAAATGAGCTTTGAATGGGTTTATATAAGAAAATATTGATCATGGGTCATATGTATTTGCATTAGGATGACAAGGAAAATGATAAGGATCAGAAGAATCTGATCATTGGGGCTCAAAATGCACTTGGACAATAGTGTCACAAGTGGGACACCCTAGATTTTAGCACTATAATCCAAGTTGGGTGCTATTTTTTGGGGGTTATAGGACCTATGGGAATGAATTTTTCATGGGGAAAGTAGTTTGGGTCAGCTAGGGTTAAGTTTGGAAGGACATATATGTTTGGGAATCAGTGAAAAAGAGCCTAAAATGGTGAAGAGAGTAATCAAGAGGGACCTATGGGTTGGGTGTCATTAGTCATGCTCAAGTAACCAAAATTTGCATTGTATATGACTACATTTGCCTCCCCTTTATTCTAGTGATGTAGTAAAGCAAAATGCTAGGATAAAGGAAAGAGTAAAAAGTGTACCTAAACTTACCTACAAAGGTGAAGCCCATTAATCTTGTGTGATGCTAAGTAATGCTAGATAGTGTATATAACATTATGCAAGTTTGAATCTATGAAATGAAACAAAGAGTAGATCAGTTATTATTGTATGTGATATAAAAAAAGAAAATAGAAAAGTTAAGTAAAAGGAAAAATAAGAGAAAGTAATGAATACACCTCACTAGGAATGCAAACCAATACAAAACTTGTGATCTTGAGTAGGCTGAGTAATACTAGATTATGTTGGATGATGTTTTACAAAAATTTATATCATAAACAAGGTTGAGTTCTCAATTCCCTAAAAAGTGGCTCAAGAATACAAAGGTCAACCCTTTAGCTCCATCATCAACTAATGAGTGAAGCTAATGAATCATGCATTAGTCAATCAATGTTTGGATTGTGTGTCTAATCCTTATAAATAGGTGGATCAAGAATACAAAGGCTAGCTATTCCTTTGGCTCCATCATTTCCCCATGAAGTGAAAATATGACATGATACCAGTATAGAATAGACATCATATGATATGGCTCATGGATGTTTTGAAAATATAATAATGTGGCATGGATAACTAAATGTATGCTATAAAATAAAGCCAATCTTGGCCATTTTGAGAGATAGAGGTTAGGCTTGTATGAAATCCACTCCAAAATTGATGCGATATGCTTATGTAAAAACCAACTTGGGAACTTGAGTACTTGAGAAGTTAAACTTGTATGAAAGTTAAAATTGATAAATGATTCCAACCACCTGTAGATGGAGTAAGGAATGCTTAGCTAATAAACTAAACTAAAAAATAAAGAAGAATAATATGTCATGCACATTGCCCCCAATCACTAGTGTCTAGAACATAAATTCAGATCTAGAAGTTATGTCAACTACCTAATCTAAATATAGAAATAATAATGCATGATACCCCATATATGTGGATTTCCTAAGAAATATATACTAAAACTACTAATTATGACTGCTCTAGATGTGCAAAAAATGTAATTAAGCTAATTTTTTGTGTATTAATGGAAGACTTGGGTGTATTTATACCTAGATAAGATCAACAAAATGAGTAAACCCTTGTGTTTGGCATTGATATCCATTTTTGGTGCTATTGTCCTCTTTTAAAATTGGCTATTAATCTAGAATCATCACTATTTTTTGTTCTATTCTAACTGCTTTAACCTCCAGATTTTGAACTAGTCATCTGAATGTTATTATTTTGACTATTAGGAGCTTTGATCTCTATGACAAAAACCCTATGTGTTTCCCCCTCTTTTGAGGGTAGGAGTGATTGAACCTATAATCACTACCCTAAAAAAAAGTCTTACAAGTGTGTTATGTTGCATAGATACATGGTATAGAAATGAAATCTGACAAGATATCTCTAGATATATCAATGTTTGTATTGAGAGATTATTAGATCAATTGGGTTATGCCTAGATAGATATAACAATGTTAAAACATGTGCAATGTAATGAATATAAATATAAACATTAGATGTTAGTTTTCAAGGAGGGATGGAGCATAATGTCCATCATGGCTTCTAAGAGAGGAAGGTAAATGCATGATATGGATCATGGCATTAAAAACAAGGATAAGCAATAAAGGAACAAGCATACCAACAAGAAGAAAGAAAAAAAAAAGAATACAAGGTTGGCCAAAGTGCCATGAAAATAAGGGACATGGGCACATGTCACTCAAACTAGAAAGTAAGCATACAAAGCATATTTAAATGACATATACACATAAAATTTGAAATAAGCAAAGATTAGTATGAGGGACATATGCACATATAAGAGTAAAAGAAAGGGGCATTGACATAGGTACACACACATGAATAGAAGCAAAGGACATTGGTAGATGTCTTAAGGCACACATAAGAAATCAAATTGTAATTGGGAATGCAATCTCATCTAGCTACATGAAGTAAGAAAGGAAAGCATGTAAAAACTAGAAAGGTACAATCACAACTAACTAATCAAAGCAAGAGTTAAATTATACAAGACATGATTAGTATAAGACTAAGTATACGTTAAGAGGTACACAAGTTTTAGATACTACTATAATGTCAATATAGTAATCTATGTAATCTTGCAAGTAATGTATATTAGTATGATAACTTAGACTATGTAGTGTAGGATTGACATAACCTAGATGGTGTTGTCCTATAGAATATATCCCCACTAGGTATTCATATTGGTGTGTATATTGAATGTAGAAGTAGGAATGCCCCCTCAATGGGTAGAGTCAAGCAATCAAGTAGTTAGATGTCACTGTGCACACTCAAAGGAGATCAAGTGAAGCATGATAATGTAGATAAATTGACATATAATAACATGAAACAACAAATGTAAGTCCTAGCATAATAGTAGTAGTGTAAATCATGGATGATGCATACAATGGAAATGTTTTTGGTTTTTTTGCATTATTTGAAAGTTTTTGGATTTTAAAAATTTATATTATTTTTGTATTTTTATATAAGTTATGTACAATCAATGAAAATATATTATGTACAAGTAGGCTAGTATATGATGATACTAACCAATGAGTCTCATGTGAGACTCGCTATCATAGTGTCATGTATCAAGGATTGGAATCATGTGTGATCGTGAAACATGATGAAAATGTTGAGACTATGGCTCTAAAAGCTATATATGTTGTAAATGTTCTGAAGTCTCTAAAGTAAAAATTGACTATGGAGTCTTGCTATAAATTTGAGAAGTAGATGTAACTATAGGGTTCTTAAGGACCCATATAGAATTAGGATAATCTCTCTAAACATGTGCTCTTTGTGGAAATGCATGAGATCTCAATAAAACTACTCTAGGTGTGAATATTATAGCTGGAAGCTATCTAGAATCATAAAGCTATGGAGGTGTATAAACCCACTGTACTAGTGATGGATACCTCAACTATGTCTGAATCTAAAGTTGAATAGAAATTAAAATTTGAGGAAAAGCTGAAAATGGTGGGAAAACTAAAATTGGTGGTGAAACTGAAACTAGTGGCCAAATTGAAATTAGTGATTACAAATTGGTAGATGGCTCTAAAGTAGGGAGTGATAACTCATATGGAAATCTAACAACTATAATATCCTAATTAGTATGAATTAATTTCATGCATCTTTGAACTATAGAAGGTATTTATTTAAGTTTTTGACTCCATGATTGACCAAGTAACATATCAAAAACTCCTACGCTAGGAACTATAGTGAATGGTGTGGCCACATGTGTAGGACCAACCTATAGTGGAAGTAATATCTCACCTAATAAACTCTATATATGCCCACTAAAACCACTAATAATTATGTTTGTTAGAGTGATATCCTACTTTGAATAACCCAAAAGTTGTAGTAGTGTCAAGGTGCACATGTTAAGACTAGAACCATTATCAATAAGCACACTACAAATAGGATGATTATGAATATGTGCTCTGATAAAGAGTGAATTATAATTTATATCATCCTTTAATGATCTCCTACTCTAAGAAGGAGATAAAAGGTCTATCTATAACTTTGGAATTGTATACATCGATCATGTTGTTCAAAGGATGTGATTCACCTGAAGGTGCCTCGTATGTGATTGGTGGAGAATGTACATGGTATGTATGGTGAACACCTGATGTGTCCACTTTTTATTAATTACAATGTTGTAGAAATGATTCTAAGAATATTTTCAAAGATTAATCCTAGGTTGGTTTTTCCTGTGGAAGATTAATTGAAGTGCCAATATCAAGTAGGTTATCATTGATCAAGTCTTGTATCTTATGTTTCAAATCGATGCATCTATTTGTAGTATCATCTGATGTCATATGGTAATCACAAAATGCCTACTAATCATATCCATTAGGAAGAGGTTTGGTTGGATCAAATTCCTAAATATGATGGAGAGATATGATATTACAATCTAAAATCTATTGTAAAACCCTAGATGGAAGAATTGGAGATGTGAGAAAGTATACCAAGGGGTGTTGATAAAACTATACATGAGGAGGCTCTGAAGCTACATTTACAATAGGTGGATTCTTCCCTTTTGTATCACTAAACTTGACTTTATATGGGACTTTGTTATTAATATTATTAGTTGTGTTTGAAATGCTTGTATACTTATTTTCCCATTGAAATAGGTTTTAGTTCTCTTTTTTTTAGTGTATGAAACAATTCAGTGAAGGAAGAAAATTGCTTGAACATGATTTATTCATGAAGTGATGGTACAAGACTTTGTTTAAATAGTTATAAAATCTTAGGTTGAAAAAAAACTTGTGTCAAGGGTGTAAAAGCAATATGATGTGCCAATGGTGTATTTATAAGATCAAAAAAATCCAAAGCTTATGTAGGTCTAATGGTACTTTTCTGAAGATGTAGTACCTTAGATTAAAGAGATTTTATCTCCTGCATAAGGGCTACCACATTAGGAGAAAAGGATGTACTACCTATAATTGGTGGAATAGAGGTAGGTTGGGTTGTTATAGGGGGTTGTTGAGACATAGTTGCCCATGTAGTGTCATTTTCAATTGGTTGCTCTATGGGAATAAAAGACTCAACTTCCTTATCCTTTTTAATTTCCATGATAGATTATAAAATTAGTGTATGATCTTTAAGATGTTCCTTAAGACTTTATCTAAAATTTTGTAAAATCAAATATTTGTTGAGTACAACTTCATTATCAATAATGGGTGGAAGTGGATCAATATTCCAATGTGGTGGAGCATGAGCATCGATGTGTACATCATCATTTTTATTTTCATACTCCTCTTTTTCAAAATTATCCTCATTGAAATTAGTGTAATTTGGATGTGTAGAATCTATGATTGAAACATGTGTTGGTTGTTTATCCATGGTATATGGTTGAGTTATAGGAATCTAGGTGAATTTAGGAGGGTTTCCACCAAATATTTCAATTCATCTCGAAGGAAGAGATGCAAGTAACTTAGGTGGCATAAGGAAAACAAATTAGATAATAGTAGAAAATATTAAGTTGATATAATCTAAATAATGAACTGGAATATGCATATAAAGGATACAAAGCTCCCAAACATGTAATGACGATACATCAAGGAGAAAATAGATTCTAGTATATAAAGCTAAGGATTTTTCAAAAATATTTATAAAAAATACTATGAATTTTTTAATTTAAATTTTATTTTCTAATTTTTGATATGCAACAAAAAATGTAGAAAATGATTGGAAAAGCACTAGAAAATAACTGAGAACTAGTGAATGTAACTAGGATTTTTTGAATGAATTTTTAAAATTAGTATGATAACTTTAAAAATTTTATATGAATTTATAGAAAATTTTTATAATTTTTCATAGAAAATTTAGGAAAAAATAGAAAATATTTCTAAAATTAAAAATATATTTTTCTAAGTGTTTGGAATGTGTTTATATGCAAAGAGGATGTAGTGTGTGCAAACAATGGTTTTAACAAAATCTAATATAATTTTGCAATAAATTTTTAGATTTTTTATTTTTAAATATATGAAAAATCAATAAATTATGGTAAAAAACTAGAAATAATTTACCCTAGGGTTTTTGTGTGAAATTTGAAGTAAGTTGGGTTCACTAAATTTTTTGTTATTTTTTGGAATAATGAAATTTTATTCCTATTTAATAAACAAATATGAGTAGGTAAAATCAGTAAATAATATTCCTAATTATGGCTACTAATTTTTTTAATTTAATTTTAATTTAGCCATTCTAAAAATATTAAGAGAGCAAGGAGAAGGTATCTTAAAATATTCTGAGTTATTCAGTCTACGATAGGGTCTATAAATTTGCATGCAAGATAGAGACACTATCATAAATAGAATATTAGACTTCATTTTTTGACTAGATAGGAGTGTCAGAACTAGACACCCTGAGCTCTCATGCTATAGTCCTTATCTAGCATTATTGTCTTGAGGGTTTAAGCATTTTATATTTTGCTTTCTTGTTCAAGGTGAGCCTATGTACCAATCTGTACGTCTTCATTGTCAACAAAACTCATTATAGAGTTGATTCTTCATGTACTTAGATTTTGTATGCAAATTAAATAAAATTTGGAAAATAGGGAAAATGCGTTAGTGTGTAAAGGATGCACTAGATGCACTTCACACCCCATGTGTGGGCACATTGACTACATACCAATACTCTGAGAAGGGATCAAGCTAATGTAGTTCTCTCATTGAAGTGCTTGGTGTAATTATGTATGAAAATGCAACTAGATGTGAAACTAGGTGTACTTAAGATGGCTAGGGACTAGTGTACAGGTTTGAATAATATTTTAAGGTTGTATGTAGAGAATAGGTAAAAGTGCTTGATTTTACTTGCTTGTATTCTTGGTTTTCTCTTGTAATCATAAAAAATATGAAATTTGGTTACTTGAACATGACTAATGACACCCAACCCACGAGTCCCTCTTGCTTGATCTCTTCACCATCTTATGTTCTTTTCACTGATTCCTACACATATATGGCCTTCTAAACTTAACCCTAGTTGACCCAGACTACTTTCCCCATGACAAATCCATCTCCTCAAGTCCCATAAACTCTAGACAATAGCGACCAAATTGGACTATAGTGCTAAAATCTAAGGTGTCCCGCTTTCAATGATATTGTCTAAGTGCATTTTGAGCCTCAACAGTCAGATTCTTTTGATACTTATCTTTTTATTTATCAACCTAATGCAAATACATCTGACCTATGATCAATTAATTGGATTAATTAATTCAAGCTCATGATAAATACATTCTTTCAAACAATTTATGATAATATAAATGAAACCAAATGCTTTTTGTGAACATAATTCCAATTTTAAATTATCATGTTTTTGCCTTGAAAACCATAATATAATTGCAACATATTATGTATAATACCTATACTATTCATAGCTATAACAAATAATAAGAAGTCATTAAATAATTCAAGATCATTACCACATTCATAAACCAGAATGTATTCATTACAATACTACATCAATTTTCTCCATATAGACATTCCATATGATCATGAACAACCACAAATTAAATAAAGTAATTATATAAAAATGAAACTTACATGCTTATACATGTCTTAGTTATATAAGTTGATCCAGTTTCCAAGCCATAACTTTCAAACCCACTAAAGTGGAATGGAGAAAATTTTCTACAATTTTTTTCTTATGTTCCAAATAAAATGGATTGTTTCAAACCATTTGGGTGATAAATAATTTTTAATGAATTTGACTATTTTAAATAATGTCAACTTATACCCTGTAAAGTGGAGTGGAGAATTTTTTCTCGAAAAAATAAATTTCATATATTCTAAATAAATTAGAGTGTTTAAAACTATTTAGAAATATATCATTTCAAATAAATTAGTCTATTTTAAATAAAATGGACTTACACCCACTAAAGTGGAGTCAAGAGAGTTTTCTCCAAAAATAAATTATTTATATTATAAATAAATTGGACTATTTCAGAGCATTTGGGTATAGATCATTTTGAGTAAATAGGGATATTTTGAATAATTTAGACCTATACCTATAAAATGGTCAATGATTCAGAAGAAGAGTTTCTCCAAAAATAAATAAATTTGTTTTTTCTAAATAAATTAGACTACTTTAAAACATTTTAGCATAGACAATTTTGATTAAATTGGGTCATAGATAATAAATAATTTGATATTATACCCACTAAAGTGGAGTGCAAAATATTTTCTCCATAAATATCATGTAACTTTTCTATATTCCAAAAAAATTAATTATTTCAAACCATTTGGGAGCATATCATTTTGAATAGATTAGACTATTTCAAACTTGTGGCACCCTTCTGGGCCTTCATACTGATCATTGATCCTTTGAATTAGCTTCCATAGTTGGGACATGTGGCAGCATTTGATTGATCAAATTATGGATGAAAACATATTAAGCTTGAATCTAGTTTATCTACATAATAAAATCTCTCAATGACAATAATTTATTTGTTGTTCATTGGGAAAATCTTATGAATTAGCAAGTGTCAATATAGTAATTCAATAATCTAAGGGAATCTCCAACCATAAATTAAATTGCAATAATAACAAAATCAAAGTAATTCTAAATTAGAATCGATTATTTTGAAATTAATTCAAAAATATTTTTGAAATAATTTAGAATTGATTTTTATGAAATTAATTATATTAATGTTTATTACTATAATTATAGTTTATAATCAATAAATACACTTGAAAGAATCATGCGAAGTTACATCTCTCTAAACTTGGTTCACAACTGCTAGCATGAAAGTTTTACTTTCTCCCAAGAATGTGATGATTGACATAATTTTGAATCTCTAATCCTTTTCATCTTTCTAAATTTCATTTCTAGTATATCTATTTGATGTAACATAACTCATTTTCAATTTTTGAATTGTAACACTATATTGAGAATTACAATCAATGAACAACGTGTTGGTAATTAAAAAATCATCTCTGAAGGTCCCTTTAAAAATAACTTCATCTAATTTTTTTATGTTTATATTTAATGACTTATAATATTTTTTCCCCCAAACAAGCATGAAATTTGAACATGCGTAACCCATGGCTTGAATGAGTATCCTCAAATGATTGTCCTCTATCATTAACCAAATGCCAATGTCCAAAAACAACTGTAGTGCTACCTTCAAAACTTCATTGGAATGATATTGAATGTAGTATGACATATTTTCAATTTTATAATCTTCTTTTTTTCCCGTATCATTCATTTGCATACCTTTTGTTTTGTGCACATCAAATAATAAGTCATCGAACCCCAAAATCAATAGTTTTTTAGATGTCTATTTTAGCTCCTCCTTTGAAATGTCTACAATTTGTTAAAAAAACAATGAATCATTTATTAATAACAATATTATATTATCAGAGATATAACATGAAAATTTTTAAGAAAATGTTTTACATGTTACTAGACTAGTTGTTGATATGATTTTGATTTGCATTTCTTATTGTAACATAAAAACATAATGTATTTCATTTGATTCATTTTATTTTTTATTTTATTTTTTGCATTTATTTAAATCTTATAAAGATTCATATAAACACATATAAAAATAGGTACATGCTTAGGCACTTTGTAAACATAAAACTCATTATACATGGAGGTACAATTTCTATTGCCTATTTTGTAACACACATGCATATAAAAGTTCATATTGAACCCCTATAACTTGACCATGAATGTATCATGATCTGAATCAGTTTGGTTTAGCCATAACTCATTTCTCATAGATGTTGATAGGAATTTAACATTGATTAACCAACATCTATTAATATTTTTATAGTAATGAAAGTCTTAGTTGTAACTCTTATGCATATCAAAACATATTTATATATTTACACAGCCCATCATAGAAAAAAAAAGGATTTACTCTTCTAAGCCATAGTTCACTATCACTAAATTTAAATCAGAATATAATACACCTTAATAGTTGAACCCCCTTCATATACTTCCAATAAGATGCATTAAATTAAAAACTATTTGAATCAATAGCAATATAATTATTTCTATCATGTCAATATACTTTATTGTTTCTTTATTGATAAATAAAACTATCATAGATACTCTACATCAAAATTTTTTTAATTGAAGACATAGTATAACAAATATTGTGTTATTTTAAACTAGATAAATGAAACATGTAAACAACATTTTAATGGGTAAATTAAACTTGCAAACAATATTTTAATGGGTAAATACAGCCACATTCAGTCTACACAATAATAAAATGAACCACACTTCCAAATCCCAAGATGATGCAAGTATATATTTTATTGTCTTCTACAATCTCTTATCCATGAAGGAAAATTAAATTGTAATGTGTTTAAATATATAAATTTAATTAATATATTCTAGACTTGTATGAAATTAATACCAAAGTGTTTCCACAGTCTATAGAATAGTCAGAGATTCTTTCTAGGAAAAAATTGTGTTTTTGGTTTTTGTCCAACATTTTGGTTCATATTACATGAACCATCATCAGGGAATAAGAGTGAATGGATAATTTTTTATACTTATTAATCCCTTTATAGATATAGCAATTAGGCCCATTAATGTCATTGTGATGTAACTATGATTTATTTAATTTTAATTTTAATTTTTATTATTATTATTTTAATTTTTATAAGAGAGACAACTAATTAATAACAAAATAAAAACTAAAATAAATAAATAAATAAACACATATTAAAATGTAAAAAATTAACAAAAAAGCAACTGACTAATGAGAATATTATTATTTTATTTCTTTTAATTTTAAATTAATTATTAATTTAATTTAATTTGATTTGATTTAGGACATAATTATTGATAAATTAATAAGAGATTAATACCAAAAGATTAAGTTTGAAAATAAAATCGAACAAATATATGTAAGTCAAAGAATTGAAATTATGAAAAATCCAAAAATTATAAAAACCAACTGACAGGTGACATATTTTACTAGTTTAAATTTTTTCAAATATAAATTTTAAATAAATATAAATCAAATAAAATCAAATAATCCAAAAGATGTGAAAATTCAACCACATTCTAAAGAAATTAAAAGTTGTAAAATTCATTCTAATACAAATTGATAGAAGAAAAAAACAAAAAAATTACCATTAAATAATTAAATCCTTTTAATAGATAAATAAATAATAAATTAGAAGCCATAGAGTATAAAGATGAGAAATTAAAAAGCAAAAAAATAACACAATAACAAATTAGAGATAGGATAACCTTAAAGGTAAAACCCCAACAATGACAATAAAGGAGTAGGAAAAAAGTAAGCAAAACCTTGACGAGCAAGAAAGACATGGAAAAAACTAGAGTAAAATAAGAAGGAACAAGGTACTAGGGAGGTAATAAACAAACCAAGGGAAAGGACAAGGAGAGGTTAAAGTGAGGATAGAGGTGTGGGGGGGGAAGTGAGATTAAGGGGTGTAAGGTGAGGTGAGTTGAAGGGGAAACCAAAAAACTCAACAAACAAGAGGGGGACCATGGGTAAAAACTATGACAAAACATTGACAAGAACAAATTAATGAGGTTTAAAGAGGTTGATGATAGGTCTCTATGACTGGTTTAACTCGATATCACTATCTCTATTTAGGTTGTGAGTATGCTTACAAATTTTTATCACTTAGATGTTTGATCAAATCCACCAAATACAAACTAGATCCCACTCTGAGATGTAGAGTTTACAAAATTGATTGCTCTTGTGGGGTGTCATACATTGGTGAGATAGGTCATTCCATCAAGACCAGGATTAATGAACATGTGGTAGATATTAATAAAGAAAGGTTTATTAGGTTTTCTTTAGTAGAACACTCACTTAAAACTTGACATCATATCTGCACAAAAGATACTACGGTTCTCATCATTAAAAGCAATTTTTTCAAATGTCATCTCAAAGAAGTGATCAAAATTCATAAAAATACTCACAACCTAAATAGAGATAGTCATATCAAGTTAAACTAGTCTTGGATACCTATCATCAACCTCCTTAAACCTCATTAATTTGTTCCTATCAATGTTTTGTCATAGTTTTTACCTGTGGTCCCCCTCTTGTTTATTGAGTTTTTTGGTTTCCCCTTAAACTCACCTTGCCTTTCACCCCCTATCCCCACTTCCCTCCTACACCTATCTCCTCACTTTACCCTCTCCTTTTCCTTTCCATTGTTTTATTTATTTCCTCCCTAGTACCTCATTCCTTCTTATTTTACTTTGGTTTTTTCCATGTCTTTCTTGCTCGTCAAGGTTTTTCTTACTTTTTTGCTACTCCTTTATTGTCATTATCAAGGTTTTACCTTTAAGGTTATCCTATCTTTAATTTGTTATTGTTTTACTTTTTCTTTTTAATTTCTCATGTTTATATTCTATGGCTTCTAATTTATTAGTTATTTATCTATTAAAAGTATTTAATTATTTTATGGTAATTTTTTTGTTGTTTTCTCTTTTTTCCTTCTATCAATTTGTATTAAAATAAATTTTACAACTTTTCATTTCTTTAGAATGTGGTTAACTTTTCACATCTTTTGGATTATTTGATTTATATTTATTTGACATTTATATTTGAAAAAAATTAAACTAGTAAAATAGGTCATTGGTCAGTTGGTTTTTATAATTTTCAATTTTTTGATAATTTCAATTCTTTGACTTACATATATTTGTTCAAATTTATTTTCAAACTTAATATTTTGGTATTATTCTCTTATTAATTTATCAATAATTATGTCTTAAATCAAATAAAATAAAATTAATAATTAATTTAAAATTAAAAGAAATCAAAATAATAATATTATCATTACTCAGTTGCTTGTTTGTTAATTTTTGACTTTTTAATATGTGTTTATTTATTTTTTTTAGTTTTTATTTTGTTATTGATTAGTTGTATCTCTTATAAAAATTAAAATAATAATTATAATAAAAATAAAAATTAAATAAATCATAGTTGCATCATAATGACATCAATGGGCCTAATTGCTATATCTATAAAGGGGTTATTAAGTCTGAAAAATTATCCATTTGTTCTTATTCCCTGATGATGGTTCATGTAGTGTGAACCAAAAAAATAGACAAAAAGCAAATACATATTTTTTTTTTCTAGAAAACCTCTCTAACTATTGTATGAAATTGTATAATTACACATTTATTGAAAGGGGTTTACACCTTTTTTTACTTTTTCATAGTTTGTATGGGTGCACTCTTTCATTGAAGTTTTGGTTCTTTATTCCCTAAAAAGTATTATATAATGTAGTGACTAAAAATTCTCATTATAAATTGATTTGATATTTTTATTTTAAAATAAGTCTTGTTGTAAATTTTAACCTTATGTTTTTTTATGGAGGCACCAACCTATAGAGGTGTGTCATGGGTTATTGTGTTGTAGACATGAAGTGTTAGAGATACGTTGTGTACTATTTTAATTGAGACAAAAATAGATGAAGAAATATTATGTCATTATTATGAATCATTGATAAATAAAACATTATATAATTGAAAAAATATGCATGATCTTAATATGTTACCTTCTTCATCTTTTAATGTGTCATGTTCATTAAAATTATTTTTCATTATTATTATTTCCTCACTTGTATGCAATGTCATTGGTGCTACATAATGAAAATTGTTAAGATGTTAGGTTTGAATAATAAATCATATACATCAAAATATTGTTAAGATGTTATATTTGTAAAATGAAGCATGATTATTAAAAAAATTAAAAATGTTATGCACTTGGTAGTGATCAAAGTAGTTATTCCTATATTAGTTGCTCTAAATTTGTCAAACAAATTTGAAATTTAACATTAAAAATAATTTTTTATTTAATTTTTGTAATTCAAAATAGATTTATTTTCAATTTTGTACAAACATTTACCAATACATATCCTATATATACCCCTAGGACATCACATGCATATGAATCCTTGAAAGTAGAGATAAGTGTATCCAAAAATATGGTATTTAGATCATTTGTCAATGACCTCATTTTATTTGATCCAATCATTTAAAATGTTGGTACATATTTTTAGATGTCAAAACCATCCTTTAATCTACTTTATTGAAAATGAAGGCAAAAACCTGGCAACTAAAAATGAGTTGGATCTTGACAAAAATTGATACCTATAATATGTGTCCAATCAAATCCATAACTATCTAGACCCCATAATATGACACTTGTATCTTGTGTGTAATAGAAATCACCAACACATATATTTTTGAGAGAGGTCTGAATGGTAGGATAATGTTCTATGATGTGGATGATGAATACATTGAAGGCCCCAACAATAATTTTTTCAATCAATGCCTAAAGAAATAATCAAAGATGTTCTTCCTTAAAATATTCAGTGAGATTTAGAAGATCAATAATTATCAAATCAATGTTCACACAGAAAATGAATGTTTCAATAAAATATTCTAAAATGGAAGGCCAAAGATAAGGGGGGTCATAATGACAACTGAATCTTTCTGTATCTATCTTGGAAAGCTAACCTCCATCATTATGTATATAGATTTTCAATATGATTAATTAATCTTGAGATAGTAGTTCCCATCCTTTTTTCTGAAATACTTTCATTTATGACACACAAATCATTAAACCTTTTTGTAAAAATTTTAAAATGCTCCTTTACCTCTTTAGGTGTGATTGTTTGGTCTAGTGGTGGTGTCATATCATAGTTGTTGAAATAATATAATTTTTTTGATAGTATATTACTTTCCAGCTTCACCTTTTTGCACCAATTATCCATGTGTTCGTACCCAGGGGTTTTGAAGAAGGAAATAGGCCCTTTCTCTAATAAATCTATTAGTTCTAAATTTTTTTTGTCTGAAAGCCCTTGAATATTTCTAAGTATTATCTTACTAGTTAGATTTAAATATGGCTTATCTGAACTAGGTAAAGTACCACTTTCAAACAAATCAAATGCCTTATCAAAATAATCCCAAATGGGTTATTCCATGAAAAGTAGGCATTTTCTCTCCTACAGTTGTGCTGAATAGTTCATTTGTGTGAGCAAGTTTTTATCTTGTTCATGTATTTTTTTTATCTTTTTCTTCCCTATTTTAAGATTCTTCCAACCTCTTAGTTTCATAAGGTCACGTGAAGATCAAACTCTTTCTGCAAATGAATCCTTATAAATTATTTCATTGGCTTCATTATATTGATTACATATTTTGTGTACAATATGGAATGGAGTACAAGTTTTCAAAAATATTTCCCTTCTAAAAAAACATTTATTTTTCAATGATTGTCTATTATAGTCCTCCTCTGAAAGAATTCTCTATTGTGATGTAATTATGTGTTGGCCATCTAAAATTTTGAAATTTACAATTTTTTTCTCAATCATATCTTCTAGGACTTCCTTTGATTCAATAAAATGGTCTCACTTGACTAGATCGAAAGGAATTAACAAAGCATCCTTCATTGGAACCTCATTATTTTTTACAAATGAATGAATTATATCCTTCACCCCTCTTTCATTGAGATTTCCTATTTTGATATTTGCATCCACTAATTCATAGAGTTTTGTAGGAATGTTTAAGGCATAATTTCTAGAGGAAATATACTATGTAGAGAATTTGCATTGTGTCTCATCAGAAGTGTGTATCAAAAAAATTGTTTCAACCTCTTGTTCAATCTTATTTTTCTCCACTAGTGTGAGTACTTGTATAGCCTCTTTCAATTATGCATACAAATATTTTTCCCTTTCTTGTCTTATTTTCTTCAATGTTGATTCTCTCATGTCTGTAGGGTATCTTAAATACATGTTTGCATGGTGGAAAGTAGAAAAAGTTTTTGCCCCTTGTTCATGTTTTTGTTTCAACATGTTTTATATTCTATTGACCAAACTATCTATATCTATCAACCCAAACATCTGAAGGTTGTCATAGATATTCAAATGAATCCTAAATATTTCACAAGAAGGAGAAATATTTTTTTTCAACTCCATTTTACTGGGTGTAAATTTAGTGAAAGTAGTTATAGCTCGATGAAGAATTCCCTCTTTTATGTTCCATACTTCCAGTTGGAATTATAGGGAATATTCAAGTTCATCCTTATCATAGACCAATATTATTCCAATCATAGAAGATTATTTTCCTAATGTAGTGCTAAATAAGTATATATTTGGATGCATGTTTGGTGGATTAGACAATTCAAAATGATAATCAACAAGAGGAATTTTGTCACCACCATAAAATGGAAGATTTTTATGTGGATTTAATTTTAGTTTTTTTATTTTATACATTACTCTATCCAAATTATCTAGAAGTGAGGTCTTCTTCAACCATTTATCCCATTTATCTTTGAGTGAGATTGCATTCTACCTTTTAAGTGTGTTAATTGTTTTTTCACTTGAAGACATTCTGCAAAGCAATTAAAATGATTTAAATATTAATCTTTTATAAAATGCAAGTTGCATATTGCATCAGTTCATGTAATTTTTTTCTGTTTGAGTAGTGATTAAATTATTTGGAAATTTTTTGTAGTGGTGTATTATCATTGATATCAAGTGGCATTGGTGAAGACAAAGTGATATGATAGTACTCTTAGTCTAATATGCATGATATTAGTGCTCAGCTAAGTCTTGGTTGCTTGTGAAAGCTTGTGGGAGCAATTGGTTCTATGGAAGCATGAGTGAATGGCATGGATCATGGAGAGAAAGTACATAGTATTTACATGTGGTTGAGAGAGCAATTTTAGTCCTTCCAAGTGGTATTCAAGTGGAGTGAAAGTCATCTTATGCCTTGTGGGCTTGACCATGTGGGGTTGCCTATGGGGTTTTAAGTACTTTGAGAGCTATATCATGATGAGAATCTTATTATTCTTGGAATATTCGTGTTATACATGTATAGTGTGCTAAAAGGTTAGGTGTATGGTTTTTAAGACATGGCTAGTGATCTGCAAGATAGTTTGGCCATTGGCCCAGTTGGCCCAAATGGGCTTGTGAGGCCTTGTGAAGGGTCAAAGGGTGTTTTCAAGTTGGTGAATATCATTTTTGCATGAGAGATGATTAGGTAAGTTTTTTAAATCATTTTTATAAGGTTTGAGGTTAGATATTGAGCTATAATGTTAGAAATTTGGTTTAAATGCTTCAAAGGTTGCTAGAAATGAGTGAAAAGAGGCTAAGAGGTAGTTTCTCATGATTGTTAGAATATGTAAGGTTTTCATGGGAATTTTATCTCTTTAGAGTAGCTGGGGAAGGTCCCTAAGAAGTTTTTCCAAGAATTGGTTTAGGATTTAAGGGGCAAAGCTTTATGAACATTTGTTAAAAATGTAAAGGGTTAAAACCCTTTATAAACCCTCATAATGGAGTGATCAAAAATATATTTATAGAAAGGACCCATAATGGATATTTTGATAATAATTTACTATTAGAGGTTGTAGAGGACTCTTATAGCTTTTTTTGAATGTGTTTTTGGTATTTTGACTATGTGTGGGCCCCATAGGAAAGTCCTTCCTAACAGTAATTTTTATATTATGACAGATTTTTGAAAACGATCAGGGGAATTAATGTGTGTGTGATGAAGATTAGGACTTGTATAAAATTGATATGGAAATTTTTAGTGAGATTCATCTTTTTTTTCAAATTTATATAATTTTAATGTTGCTTAGTCACTAGAGGCCTAAAGAAGAAAATAATAGTATGAAGTAACATTTTTGGTATGGCTAGTTTTAAGTGATTAAAGCTAATTTGAGATCTCTAGATCATATGTGGTTGAATTTTAAGTCTCCTAGTTTCATTATTATCCCTTAGGATAGGTTTAAATTATATTCAAGTGTTCTTTATGACCATTGATCATGGTATACTTTTATGTGTTAAGACTATGAGAAAGTGACCTGAGGAATTAGTCTGTTTGACCAATGGAAGATGATAAAACATGAAAACAAGACTTTATAGGTTGATATATACGACTAAAATAGTATAATAATGTGATTTATAAGTGTTTAAATCATCCTTTAAAGTACAAAAGATGAGCTTCTATATGACTATAATTTGGTAATATCTGAACAGTTTGAGTGAGCCTATGTTAGAAGTAGTTTGAGGGTTGTTTGACCTATGTTGGAATGTTTGAATCACATTTAGGTGTTTTATAAGTTTTATTAATTCTATATATATTATTTTTTGAGTGATTTATTAGAGAAAATCATTATTATGCCTCATTTCTTCTTAACAATGTTTTCTAGGTTTCTAGACCTATTAGTGAGTAATCAAAATGGTTTGATTCAAGGTGTGAGTTGGAGTTACAAATGTTATATACCCATTTAGGAGTAATAAATTTTTCATTGAAGATATTTTTTTATGTTTTTTATCTCTTTTTTGAATCCTAAAGTGTTCACCTTGCTCAATATGTGAGTAAGTATTTTTAGGCCTATTAGGTTTAATAGGTCTATTTGGACCTAATGGTGAATTCTAGGTATATTTGATGTATGGGAGCTTATTGGGATATGAAAATGTTTGAATTAAATTTGATTTAATTATATTATTTCTTATTATTATTTGATGATGGATATTATTCATGGAGATGATCATATGTGATAAATGACTTATAAGGGCTAATTGGGCACAGTGTAGACTAATAATTGGATAAGTGCCATTTGAAATATGGATGACTTATGGAGTCTTTAAGCTCACTCAATGACATGTGTGATGATATTTTATAAGGGTAAGATAAATATGGAAATCATCTTATCTAGCCAAGATGTGTTAGATGAAAGAGTGGTGTATATACAAGGTCAAATTAGCCTATTTGAGGGGATGAGAGTGTGTGTGGACAAAAGTGAAGGGAGGATCTAAATAAAGGAATAGAGATGAGTCATTAAGTACCATAATAGGGTGAATAATATAAGTCATGTTTGACTGATCATGTTTATGAGATAACAAATCATTAAACCTAATAGTTTAAAGGATGACTTGGTTGAGCAAATGAGGTAGGTGTGCCTGCCTTGAGAAGAGAAGCATTTTTATAGGTTTTAAAATAAGAGAAGGTAATAATTAGGTGTATAATACATCATAGTAGTCGTGTAAATCATATAAAATGTGGTTGAGTGGGTTCTTAATCACCTAGGGGGTTATATCCTCCTTGCTAGTTGGGAATAGCTAAAGGTCTAGTTAGAGCTGGACTAAATTGAGGGGTGGATGCTCCTTGATCATTTGGAGATGGTCTAAATTATCATGTTTATATTATATTATAAGACTATATTCAATTGGTTTTTATTCTTGAGAGTGGGTTTTATACCCCTAGAGGGTTTCCCACATAAATGATGTGTTCATATGGTGTTCACTCTTGTTCATGATTTGAATGTATAAGCTTTCATGTTCATGTTGTGATATGATGAATGAGTTTATGGAATTGAATGTGCATTGTTAACTACTAATTTACCCACAATATAAGTAGATACTTCCATAAATTTGTATTAGAGAAAGTCCTTCTTGAGGCTTAATTAGCTTGGAAGGTGATCTTCTAATTAGCTTAGTAGTAGGTGTCTACCTAGCCAGCTTGTTGGTAGAGTTGATGAAGTTGTTGATGATCAGTCTACTTGTTGTCATGGTTTTTCTTGTTTCTTGAGTTGTGATTTAAATAATAATTAATTTTAAAGCTTTCTCTATGATGGATATGTCTATGAAGATCAGATTTGAAGTTAGCATAAAGGTCTACAAGTTGGCACTAGCAAGTTCAAAGAAGAAGGATTATATGGAAGCCAAATCCAAGATCAAACCTAAGTTTTATAATAGGGCTTATTGAATATAGTCTCTTGTTCATCAATCATGATAGGTACAAATATATGCATGTGTCCTAAAAGGCAGAGGTATATCATTGAAGGAGAAAGATATCCTAATGGTTCCTTGATAATATATGCAAGTGATTTGAGGGCTTCTAAGTATGGTGATATATATTAAAAGTTGTAATAAATATATTTTGAAAATATTAAGTCATTTTTAATTACTTTATGGATCATCTTGATTCATTATTTTTTCATTGAATTAAATAGGGTATTTGAAATTAGGCCTCCTTGAAATCTAAAGAAGATATGACAGTCAAAAAGCTTTCTAAGTAAAATCAAATGTCTTATGGATATCTATGCATGGAGAATACTCATAGAAAATTGAAACAAAGTAGATGTCAAGGTTTTAAGATATATTAAAGTGTGTGTTTTTACAAAGGAAGTTGACTATATCTCAATGTCTCCTGATTGAGAGATTAGTGTGATTCGCTAAGTTCAATGGTGATCTTAGACTCTCAAGGTGATTGATCAAGGTGTATGATAGTGTTCTCAAGGTAATATGGAATTTTTATATGATTTGAGAATAATAAAATTGATACTTTGATATCAGATTTGAATAACTAGCTCAAGATGATGTGCAAGAAGCAAGATTCAAAATAGTAGAATGGATGTTATGGTGACTTCATAATGTCTTAAAGGTTTAGATATCCTTAAAGGGTATTCATGGTACTTGGTGGAGTTTTTTTTCTTTCATGGTCCTTAGTATGTTAATGAAATGGTTCCTAAATTGAAATCTGATGGTGCTCATGTTGGTTTCTATAGTCAAGGGTCTGAGTACTTGATTGGTCTACAAGACCAATATTGTTTGTGAAGATTGAATTCTTCGGTGCTCAAGAATTCTCTATTTGATTTCAAGAGATTTATTTGATTGAAGTTTGGTTATATAAAGGAATTATATAGCACTATAATTGGTCATATTCTATATCATGACTTGAAGGTTGTTTACTTGAAGGAGATTTTTTATTTGGAGACTCCTTTGTATTGTGTCTTGGTTTCCAGATCTAAAGAATGAATGCTTCAATGATTGGATGCTTTTAAAGTTTCTAGATGGACTCAAACGTCATGAATTAGTATGAAATAATTTTATATATGAGAAATAATGGATTGTATGTCTCTTTTTATGCTTCATAAGAGACTCCTATAAGTGAAGAAGCAAGAATGTTGTTTAAGAGGTATGTTTAGGTCTATTAGTCTTAAAATTTTATTTTGATCATTTTTGGATGCTTGGTATGCATGTTGATTTGAGGAAGGATGATATAATTAATTATATGGGAGCATGTAGAATATTTCCATGAGTCATCCCTAGGTGGTCTAAGTTCTTGATCAGCATAGATGTGAGTTTTGTGGTCAAAACTTAGAGTTGACCAATTTTGGTAGTGATGACTACCTAAAGTGTGCCCAATGTGCTCTTTTGGTGTTTTCTTGAGGCCATAGGGTTGGAGAAAGATGATTCAGGTTTTTTTTTGCTTTCCTAAGTAGGAAATAAGGGTTTATGATGACTAAGAGGTTCTTAGGTATGTTTTTCATTATTTTAGTCATGATGTTAGCTAAGTGTAATGGCTTTGTAGGTCTATATTGGTGGTTCTCAGGTATGTCCATGATCTTGGTTGAGTATCAAGAAGAGTTAGCTGATCAATAAGATATATACACCTAAAGGGGGTGTATTATAGGTGGTTTCACATGTTGGACAATTCATTTTTTGTTGTATGGAAGGTTTTGAGTGATCACAGGGTTCTCTTCACATGAACATGTGTTTGGTGACCTAAAGGAGGTCATGGTTAAAAAAGGCATGGAGGATTTAAATTTGGCATGGAAGTTATTTTTAATGGTCTACAAGTGTGTTATCCAACTCAGGTGTCTATGTTGACTGAAGGTTGACCTTTGACCAAGATTTACTTTGAAGGCCTAGTCATTTAGGCATGATTGAAAAAGTGGTTATTCTTTGGAATTCAGTTCTAAAAGATTAAAATAAGTTTAATGGGACAAATGGGTTATTGTAAAAAGTATTATAGTGGTCTTAAGGTAATCATATTTCATGTTATAAAAGTTTTGGTCTTCTAGGAGACCTAATTGGCTAAAGGGCTAAAGAAGGAAGTATACTAAGGAAGCTGAATTAGATGTTAATTATTGGTATGTATGAATTGGAATGGTAATGGAATTTAGATATATATTTTGATGGCATGGAGTGCTTCGGATAGAAATTTATGAGGTCTATAGTGGCCAGATAGGGTTACAAGGGGTCTAAGTAGACCTAGTGGAGAAATTGAGAAATTTTGTAATATCTTTCCAAATAAGGTTAGCTTTGTTAGTTCTAGTTGAGTAGGTTGGTCTATTATAATCATGATTTATGTTTTTTAATTTACATGGAGTGCCTTTGATGTTCTACATGGTGCCTTGAGTACAAAGGTGTGTGAGCTTACATAGTGCTATGGTGCTCATATTATTGTATGAGTTAATGGTAGATATTCTCAAAGGTCCTAAAAGTATGCATCGGTTATATAGACTAAGGGGCATCATTCAAAGTGGATAAGGGTCATATAGGGAGATGTGTTACCATAAAATTGGTGACAAGTCCAAGGATCTAAGGAGCTTAGGAGAAGAATTTTTTTCTAGCTACTCAATTTTGCTTGAGAAGATTCAATTGTTTGATCATATATTTTGAAGGGAGTGTGCTTCAGTGGTGTATAGGTATCTTGGAGTCTTATAGGTATTAATTCAATATTTAGTAAAGGTGGAGTTGAGTTATTTATTTCTTAAGTAGTAGTGGTCTGAGGAGGAGTTAGTGTGCTTTATTAGGGGTCAGGTCAAAGGATCTTAAAGGTTTTTTAGAGTTATGACCTGAGTTGGTTTTTGAAGAGAGATTGGTATAAGGGGGATCGGTATGGTTTATTTTTTATTTTATTCTAATATTTAGTGTTATCTAAGTTTCCAAGGATGAGAGAGAAAGGCATGTGCTCTTGGTTGTGTTCTTGATTCAGCTTCTTAAATTGCTTGATTAAAGATAGAATATCATGTTTGATAGATGAATCCATTTTGTCATTCTAGAAAATAGGGAGAGAGTAAATGAGTGTTTCCATCAATGAAAAAGGGGGATATTATTGGGATTTTGGATGTAGTGATGTTTTTTCATTGATTTCAAGTGGCATTGGTGATGAAAAAGTGGTATGAAAGTGCTCTTGGTCTAATATGCATGATCTTAGTGCTCAACTCAGTCTTGGTTCCTAGTGAAAGCTTGTGGGAGTAGTTGTTTATATGGAAAAATTATTGGATAGAATGTAGCATGGAGAGAGATTAAATGGTATGTCCATGTGGTTAAGAGAGAAATTGGAATCTTTTTAGGTGGTCTTCAAGTGGAGTGTAAGTCATCCTATGCCTTATGGGTTTGACCATGTGTGGTTGCCAAACATACTAAGATCTTGATCATGATATAACTCAGTATGTTTGGAATATGTATGATAGACATGTATAGGGTGATAATAGGTTAGGTGTATGGTTTTCAAGAGGTGGATACTGGTCTGTAAGACAATTTGTCGATTGGATTAGTTGGCTTAGATGGGCTTATGAGGCCTTATGAAGGGTCAAAGGGTGTTTTTAGGTTGGTGAAGCTTGTTTTTGAATGAGATATGGTTAGGAAAGTTTTTTCAAGTATTTGGATAAGGTATGAGATTAGATATTGAGTAAAAAAGTCATAAAGTTGGTTTATAAGCTTCAAAAGGTGTTAGAAATGAGTGAAAGGAGCTTGAGGGGAAGTTTCTCATGCTTATTGACATGTGCAAGGTTTTCATGGGAAGATAATATATTTGGAGTAGTTGGGAAAGGTCCATAAGAAGTTTTTATAATCATTGGTTTAGGAGTTAATGGGTAGATATTTATGAACATTTGTTAATAATGTAAACTAGTTAAAACCCTTTATAAACCCTTATAATGGAGTGATTGGAAAGATATTGCTAGAAAGGACCTAGAATGGATTGGTTGACCAATTTTTAATATTTTAGGTTGTAGAAGACTCTTATAGTCTTCTATTAATGTATTTTTGGTCTATTGACTATGTGTGGACCCCATAAGAAAGTGCTTTTTAACAATAATTTTGATATTGTTAGAGATTTCTGAATATGATCAAGGGAACTAATGGCTGTGTAATGAATATTAGGAATTTCCCAAATGGTTATGGAAATATTTAGTGAGAATCATATTTTTGTGTCAAATTTCTATAAGTTCAAAGTTGCCTAGTTGCTAGAGGCCTAAAGAAGAAAATAACAGTCTGAAGTAGCCTTTTTGGTATGGATAGTTTAAAATGATTCAAGCTAATTTGAGATATCTAAAGCATATGGGGTTGAATTATAAGTCTCCTAGTTGAATTTTTATCTATCAGGATAGGTTGATAGTATTTACAAGTGTTATTTATGACCATTAATCATGGCAAACATTTTTGTGTTAGGACTGTGAGAAAGTGACATGAGGAATTGATCTTTTAGACCAATGGAAGATTCTTGAACATGAAAAATATAATTTTTATGTTGATATATAAGACTCATAAAATCTAATAATGTGATTTATAAGTGTTTAAATTGTCCTTTTAGTTACAAAATATGAGCTTCTATATTATTGTAATTTGGTAGTATGTAAATAATTTGAGTGGGACTGTGTTAGAGGTAGTTTGAGGGGTGTTTTATGTACATTGGAGTGTTTAAAGAACATGGAAGTGTTGAATAATTATATATATATATATATATATATATATATATATATATATAAAATTTTTTAGTGATTTATTTGAGAAAATCATTAGTATGCCCTAGTTCTTCTTGATAATGTTTTCTAGAATTCTAGACCTATTAGTGAGTAACCAGAATGGTTGGATTCAAGGTGTGAGTTAGAATTATAGATATCATATACACATGTGGGATTAATAAATTTTTTATTGAAGATATTTATGATGTTTTGGATCTCTTGGTTGAAACCCAAAGTGTTCATCTTTCTCAATATGTGAGCAAGTGGTTTTAGGCCTATTAGGTCTAATAGGTCTATTTGGACCTAATGATGAATTCTAAGTATATTTGATGTATGGGAGACTGTTGGGATATGAAGAGGTTTGAATAAAATTTTATTGACTTATCTTAGTTATTATTATTATTATTATTATTACTACTACTATTATTATTATTATTATTACTACTACTATTATTATTATTATTATTATTATTATTATTATTATTATTATTATTATTATTATTATTATTATTATTATTATTATTATTATTATTATATAAGGGCCATTGTTCATGGAGATGGTGATATGTGATGAATGACTTATAAGGGCTAATTGGGCTTAGTATAGCCTAGTAATTGGATAAGTGTCATTTGAAGTATGGATGACTTATAGAGTGTTTGAGTTATATTGATGAAATTTATGATGATATTTTATAAGGGTAATATAATTATTGAAATCATCTTGGTTGAAAAAGATGGGTTGGGTGAAAGAGTGTTATATATATAAGGTCAAATTGGCCTATTTGAGGGGATGAGAGTGTGTGTGGACAAAAGTGAAGGAAGGAGCTTAGTCAAGGAGAATAGATGATTAATGTTGGACCATAATAGGGTGAAGAGTATCAGTAATGTTTTATTGATCATGTTCATGAGCTAACAATTCATTAGACCTAACAGTCTAAAGTGTGACTTGGTTGAGCAAATGAGGTAGGTGTGCCTACCTTAAGAAAACAAGCAGTTTTGTAGGTGTTAGAACAAGAGAAGGTCATCATCAGGTGTATAATACATTAGAGAAGTGGTGGAAATCATATCATAGGTTTTAGAGTGTGTGATTAATCACCTAGGGGGTTGTATCCTCCTTACTAGTTGGAGCTAGCTAAAGGTCTAGTTAAAACTAGACTAAATTAAGGGGTGGATGCTCCTTGATAAATTAGAGCTGGTATAAAGTATCATGTTTTTATTATTCTTAGATTAATTTATTACATTGGTTTATAATATTTATATTGGGTTTTCTCCCCCTAGAGGGTTTCCCATATAAATGATGTGTTCATATGATGTTTTCTCTTGTTCATGTTGTTATATGATGAATAAGTTTATGGAATTCAATGTGAATTTTTAACTAATAATTCACCCACCATATTATTATCTTATTCCATAAATTTGTATCATATTATGTCCTTATTGAGGCTTAATTAGCTTAGAAGGTGATCTTGTGAATAGCTTGGTTGTTGGTATCTACCTAGTCAGCTTATTGGTAGAGTTGATGAAGTTGTTGATGATCAGTCTAGTTGTTGTCATGATTATTCATGTTTTTTTAGTTGTGATTTCAATAATAATGAATTTTTAAGGTTTATATATGATGGATAAGTTTGTGAAGATCAGATTTGAGGTCAACATAAAGGTGTGCAAGTTGGCACTAGCAAGTTCAAAGAAGAAGGATTATATTAAAGCCAAATCCAAGATCAAATCTAAGTTGTATAGTAGGTATTATTGAATATTATCTATTCGTTAGAAATAATGATAGGTAAAAAAATGTTTAGGTGTCCTGCAAGGTAGATGTCTACAATTAAAGGAGAAATATAGCCTAATGGTGCCTTGATAATATATGCATGTGATTTGAGGGATTGTAAGCATGGTGAGATATATTAGAAGTTGTCATCAATATAGTTTGATAGGAGTAATTAATTTTTAAGTACTTTATGGATCATCTTGATTCATTATTTGTTCATTGAAGCAAATAGGGTAATTAGAATTAGGCCTCCTTGAAATCTAAAGAAGATATGATAGTCAATAAAGCTTTATAAGTAAAAGAGAATGTTTTATGGATGTCTATGCATGGAAAAGACTCATAGAAAATGGAAAAAATTATATGAAAAGGTTTGAAGAGATCTGAAAGTGTGTTTTTTTTAATAAAATCCCCATGGAGTTGACTGTGTCTCAACGTCTTCTGATTAACAGACTAGTGTGATTTATTAAGTTAAATGGTGATCTTAGACTCTCGAGGTGACTGATCAAGGTGTATGATAGTGTTATAAAGGTAATATGGCATTTTTAGATTCTCTTATAATAATCAGATTGATACTTTGATATCAAATTTGAATAACTAGCTCAAGATGATGTGCAAGAAGCAAGATTCAAAACAGTAGAATGGATGTTATGGTGACTTCATAATGTCTTAAAGGTTCAAATGTCCTTGAAGGGTGTTCATGATACTTGGTGGATATTTATATTATTTCATGGTCTTAAGGATGTTATTAAATGGTTCCTAAAGTGAAATAATATGGTGCTTAGGTTGGTTTGTATAGTCAAGGGTTTGAGTGCTTGATTGGTATACAAGACAAATATTGTTTGTGAAGATTGAATCTCTTTGGTGCTCAAGAATTTTGTATTTGATTTAAAGAGATATAGTTGAATGATGTTTGGTTATATAAATTAATTCTATATCCAAATAAGTGTTCATGTACTATATCATGACTTGAAGGTTTTTTACTTGAAGGAGATTCTTGTTTGAAGACTCCTTTGTGTTGTGTCTTGGTTTCTAGAAATAAAGAATGAATGCTTCAGTGATAGGATGATTCTTAAGTTTCTAGATGACTTTAAAGGTCATGAATTAGTATGAAGTAATTTTTTAGATGAGAAATAATGGATTGGAGGTATTTTTTGTGCTTCATAAGAGACTCCTGTAAGTGAAGAATCAAAAATGTTGTTCAAGAGGTATATTCAGGTTTGTTGGTCCTAAAATGTTATTTTGATCATTTTTGGATGCTTGGCATGGGTGCTGATTTGAGAAAGGATGATATAATTAATTTTATGAGAGAATGTATAAGATTTCCATGAGTCATTCTTAGGTGGTCTGAGTTCTTTATGAGCATAGATGTGAGTTTTATGGTCAAAAGTTAGAGTTGACCAATTTTGGCAGTGATGACTACCTAGAATGTGCCTAATGTGCTCTATTAGTACTTTCTTGAGGATATAAGGTTAGATAAAGATTATTCAAGTTGTTTTTGGATTTTCTAAGTATGAAAGATGGGTTTATGATGACTAAGAGGTTCTCAGGCATGTTTTTCATCTTTTGGTCATAGTGCGAGCTGAGTGTGATGGCTCTACAGGTTTAGATTGGTGGCTCTCAAGTAAGTACATGAGATTGGATTAGTTTAAATAATATTTATCTACTTAATAATATCTATACACCTCAATGGGGTGTATTCTAGGTGGTTTCACATGTTGGACAATTCAATATTTGTTATATGGAAGGTTTTGAGTGATCACAAGCTTATATTCTCATGAGCATGTGTTTGGTGGCCTAAAGGAAGTCATGGTTAAAAAAGGTATGGAGGATTTAAATTTGTCATGGAAATTATTTTTGATGGTCTCTAGGTGTGGTATTTAGCTTAGGTGTCTACATTGACCAGAGTTTGACCTTTGACCAAGGTTTACTTTAAAGGTTTAGTCATTTAGGCATGATTGAAAAAGTGTTCATTCTTTGTATTTGAGTTATAAAAGCTTAAAATCAGTTTAGTGGGACAAATGAATTGTTTGAAAAAGTATTACCATGGTCTGAATTAATCATATTTCAAGTTATTCAAGTTTTGGTCTTCTAGGAGACCTAATTGGCTAAAGGGATAAAGAAGGAAGTATACTAAGGAGGATGAGTTGGAGGATAATTATTGGAATGTCTAAATGGGTATGGTAATAATATATATATATATATATATATATATATATATATATATATATATATATATATATATATATATTAATGGCTTGGAGTGCTTAGGATAGAAATTTATGAGGTCTACAATGGCTAGATAGGGATATAAGGGGTGTATATAGGCCTAGTGGAGAAATTGAGCAATTTTGTGATATCCTTCCAAAGAAGGTTGGATTTGTTGGTTCTAGTTGAGTAATTTGGTATATTATAATAATGATTTAGGTGTTTTGATTTACTTGGAGTTATTTTTATGTTTTTTGGGGTGCCTTGAGTGAAAAGGTATGTGAGCTTACATAGTGTTATGGTGTTCATATTATTGTATGAGTTGATGGTAGCTATTATTGAAGGCCATATACATATGCATGTGTTATATAGACTAAGGGGAAGCCTTAAAAGTTTATAAATATATTAGAGGGAGACGTGATAACATTAAATTGGTGATCGGTCCAAGGATCTAAGTAGCTTGGGAGAAGGACTGAGTTCTAGCTATTCAGTTTTGCTTGAGAAGATTAAATTGTCTGATCATATCTTTTGAAGGAAGGGAGTGTGATTGAGTGTTGTCTAGGTCTTTTGGATACTTAGAGGTATAAATTAAATTTTTATCAAAGGGGGATCTGATTTCTTTATTTCTCAAGTAGTAGTGGTCTAAGGGGGAGTTAGTCTACTTTCTTAGTGGTCAAGTTTTCAAGGATCTTATAGGTCTTTAAGAGCAATGACTTGAGTTAGTTATTGAATATAGCTTGGTCTAATGGGGATAAATATGGTTGATTTATGATCTTATGCTGAAATTTGGTGTGATATGAGTTTGAAAGGATGAGAGAGAAATGTATGTGCACTTGGTTGTGTTTTTGGTTTAGCTTCTTAAATTGCTTGAGTAAAAATAGAAGAGACTATTTGATTTATGAGTCCACTTTATCATTTTGATAAAGGGGAGAGAGTAAAGGAGTGTTTACATTAATGAAAAATGGGGATATTTTTAGGACTTTTTTTGTAGTGATGTGTTATCATTAATTTCAAGTGGCATTGGTGATGACAAACTAGTATGAGAGTGTTCTTGGTCTAATATGCATGATCTTAGTGGTCAACTCAGTCTTGGTTGCTAGTGAAAGCTTATGGGATAAATTGGTTCTATGGAAGCATGATTAGATGAAATGAAACATGGAGTGAGAGTAAATGGAATTTCCATGTGCTTGAGAGATCAATTGGAGTCCTTATAGGTGGTCTTCATGTGGTGTGAAAGTCATCTTATGCCTTGTGAGCTTGACCATGTATGGTTGCCTATGGGCTTTTGAGTAATTTGACAGATATATAATGATAAGGAGCTAAATATAATTTCAATATTCATTTTATACAAGTATATAGTTCTAAGAGGTTAGGTGTATGGTTTGTAAGAGGTGGCTAGTGGTTTGTAAGATAGTTTGGCCATTGGCCTAGTTGGCCTAGATGGGCTTGTGAGGCCTTATGAAGGGTCAAAGGGTGTTTTTAGGTTGGTGAGGCTTGTTTTTGAATGATAAATGGGGAGGAAAGTTTTTTCAATCATTTTTATAAGGTCTAAGGTTAGATATTGATCTAAAGAGTCATAGAGTTGGTTTAGAAGCTTCCAAGGGTGCTATAAATGAGTGTAAGGAGCTTGAGAGGAAGTTTCTCATGCTTTTTCACATGTGAAGGGTTTGCATGGGAAGGTGAGATATTTGGATTAGTTGGTTAAGGTCCCTAAGAAGTTTTTCCATGTATTTTTTTTGGATTTAAGGGTCATATATTTTATAAACATTTTTTAAGAATGTAAATTAGTTAAAACCCTTTATAAACCCTCATAATAGAACGATTAGAAATATATTGCTAGAAAGGACCCATAATGGATTTGTTTACCATGTTTTAATATTTGATGTTATATAGTACTCTTAAATAAAATAATAATAATGTATATTTGGTCTCTTGACTATGTGTGGGCCCCATAGGAAAGTTCTTATTAATAGTAATTTTGATATTGTCAGAGATTTTTGAATAAGACCTTGAGAACTAATATGTGTGTGATGAATATTAGGAATTTTACCAAATGGATATGGTAAGTTTTAGTGATATTAATATTTTTATGTCAAATTTATAGAATTTCAAAGTTTCCTACTCACTAGAGGCCTAAAGAAGAAAATAATAATCTGAAGTAACCTTTTTCGTATGGCTAGTTTGAAGTGATTCAAGCTGATTTGAGATATCCAAAGCATATGAGGTTGAATTATAAGTATAATATTTGAGTTATTATCCATAAATAAATGTTTTTAGTATATATAAGTGTTCTTTATGACCATTGATCATGGTAGACTTTTCTATGTTAAGACTGTGAAAAAGTGGCCTGAGGAATTGGTCTGTTAGACCAATGGAAGATGATAGAACATGAAAACCAAAATTTATAGGTTGATATATAAGACTTATATAATATACTAATGTTATTTAAAAAATTTCAAATCATCCGTTCAAGTAAAAAATATGAGATTCTATATGACTATAATTTGGAAGTATTTAAAAAGTTTGACTAAGCCTATATTAGAGGTAGTTTAAGGGTTGTTTGACATGTGTTGGAGTGTTTAAATCACATGGGGTGTTTCAAAAGTTATATATATATATATATATATATATATATATATATATATATATATATATATATATATATATATATATATGATTTTTTGAGTGATTTATTTGATAAAATCATCATTATGCCTTAGTTCTTCTTGACAATATTTTCTTAGTTTCTAGACTTATTAGCGAGTACCCAGAATGGTTTGATTCAAGGTGTGAGTTGGAGTTCCATATGTTATAGACCTATGTGAAAGTAAGGAAGTTTTCATTGAATATATTTTTGATGTTTTTTTAATCTCTTGGTTGAATCCCAAAGTGGTCATCTTGTTCAATATGTGAGCAAGTGGTTTTAGGCTTATTAGGACTAATAGGTCTATTTGGACCTAATGATGAATTCTAAGTATATTTGATGTATGCACTATTATTGGGATATGAAAAGGTTTGAATTACCTTGGATTGAATTATACTATTAGTTATTATTATTTTATTAGGTATATTATTCATGGAGATGGTCATATGTGATGAATGACTTATAAGCACTAATTGGGCCTAGTGTAGCCTAGTAATTTGATAAGTGCCATTTGAACAATGGACAATTTATGGATTGTTTGATTTGGATTGATGATGTGTATGATGATATTTTATATGGGTAAGATAAGTATGGACATCATCTTGTCTGACCAAGATGGGTTAGATGAAAGAGTGGTATATATAAAATGTCAAATTAGCCTATTTGAGGGGATGAGAGTGCATGTGGACAAAAGCAAAGGAAAGAGCTTAGTCAAGGAGAAAAGATGAGTCATTGAGAATGAAAAGAAGGTGAATAAGATCAGTCATGTTTTAATGTTCATTTTCATGTGCTAACAAGTCATTAGACCTAATATTCTAAAGGGTGACTTAGTTGAGAGAATGAGGTAGGTGTGCTTGCCTTGAGAAGAGAAGCAGTTTTGCAGGTGGTAAAATAATAGAAGGTCATCATCAGGTGTATAATACATAAGAATAGTTGTGGAAATTAGATCAAAGGTTGTGGATTAGTTTGTTAATCACCTATGGGTTTTTAGCCTCCTTTCTAGTTGGAGATAGCTAAAGGTCTAGTTGGAGCTAGACTAAATTGAGGGGTGGATGCTCCTTGATCAGTTGGAGCTAGTCTAAAGTTTCACGTTTGTATTATCCTTGTAAGAATATTATCCATTAGTTTTAAATATTTATATTGGGTTTTTTCCCCCCTAGAGGGTTTCCCACATAAATGATGTGTTCATATGATGTTTTCTCTTGTTCATGCTCTGGATGTATAAGTTTTCATGTTCATCTTGGTGTATGATGAATGAATTTATGGAATTGAATGTGCATTGTTAAATAATGATTAATCACCCCTCTCAGTAGCTAATTATATCATAAATGTATCAATAAATGTTTATTCTAAACTATAATACAAAATATATATTCAATCTTTGTAATATATACATTAACTCAAACTTTAACTAATAATGTATCACTAAATCAAAAATAAATTATGTGCACTAATGAATATAATCTGTTTGGAAAAGAAATCCATAGACATTATTTTAAATGGAGAGAGATGAGGATAATTACATTTCTAGTATGTTTCAAAATCCCCATCAATAGGTACATTCAAGGTATCTCATAGGAGACACATTTCAATCATTCACAAGAATACATTGTTCCCAGATGATCAATCACACCTATTTTTGGTTGTACTTTACTATGTGACATTTTAAAATTTGGAAATCATCCACACCTATTTTGGTTTTGGTGTCCCCAAAATTGAACACTTCAATATTTTGGGGAACCCCCTTTTTTAAATTTTTTGCATTTTGGTCTTATGTGTGTCAATTATATTATTTGAAGTTATTCTCCTAAATAAAGAACTTGAGTTCTATTAGTATTATTTTTCATTTTTTATTTACTTTCCATAGTTTCTCCTAAATTAATCTATATAACTAAAGGCATTTTATTATAAACATCACACAAATCCTTTTTCTCATCCACTTCAGCACTTAAAGCAAGCTAAAAGTAACTTAGTTCATTTACAGTGTAAATCGGGTTCTCTAAGTTAATTTACTTCCTTGAAAATAAGTTAAGTTGTCTCAAGAACCTGATTCTCTCCTCATATACCAATTTAAGTTTCTAAAATTACTTTACTTACCAAACTAAATAAGTTAAGTATTCTTGAAAACCCAACTAACTCTCCCTAGTTCTAATCAGATTTCCCGAGTTATTTTACTTGAAAAAATTGGGGGTTAAGTTGTCCTAAAAACTTGATTAAAATTTTATATCCAAATCAGGATTGCAATAATGATTTACTTATTTAAATTCATAAGTAAAATTCGTTCCATTTTATGAACCCAAATCACTCATGAACCTAGACCAAATCAAGATTCCAAAACCACTTTACTTCATTACTTAAAATAAGTAAAGTAATTCAAAGATCCTAATTAAAAACGGAAGTAAGGGATGACATGTATTTACCATTCTTTTAATAAATTCATTGTATTTTATATAAATTTAATAAATCCCACCTTATTTCCACCTCATTTCCAAGTCATTCAAACAAGTAATAGCCCCTATGAACCTCAAGTTGTGCATTTTTTTTATCTGGAGAAATTTCAAGGGATTTTATTCTTGACCCATCTATAGTTTAGGTAAGTTATTACTAAACCAATTTCAATTTCTTTTTCACTTCTTTCAAGTTATTTTTTCCCCATTTTCTTTATCTCATGTTGCCATAGTTTTTTGACTATCGGTGTTGTTTTTATTTGTTTTATCTTTCAAATTCTTGGTAAAAATTATTATTTTAATTGAAAAATTGAAATATAAAAATATCTTATCACATTTTATTCATGTTAAAAACTTTAAAATAAGAAAACTTCATGCAAGCTCTAGTTTTTCAATTTCCCTACCTAATCGGGTTTACCAGTCCCTCTTTCTTACTTTAAGTTTTTGACACCTAGTAACATGCCCTAAAAACCCCAATTCATAAAAGCCATAGTCATTTAGGTTTTCCATTGATTCTTTCTTTGGATCCCTTATGCTAAGTAACTAATGTAGGAAACCCTGAACTACATTAAAATATTACTCAATCAGGTTTCCCTTCCCCAATACTTCTTTGGGTTTTTTAAACTTCATAAATTTGGGTTTTTACTAGCAAGGATCTTCCTACCAAAAACCTGACTCCCAAAAGACTTCTTTAGGTTCCTAAAATCTTCTTAATTTAGGATTTTAAACTGAAGTAACTCACTTAAGTAAACCCAAAGTCTTGACCTTGAGCAAACCCACAAACCGTCATATAAGACCCACTCAATTTTTCATTGCCTCAGTAATTCTTTATGTTTCTTGAACATACTTACTTCAAGATTTTGAATTGAATTAATTTGTTGTTAAAAACCCAAATTCTTTAGCTCTCAAAAGCCATAAATTATTAAAAAAACTTAAAGGCTCATGCTCTTATAAGACCTATTTAGAGTTTCTAAGCCCTATTACTTAAAGTCAAGATACTTAGTATTTCATAAATTTCCAATTACTTAGAACCTAAAAATTGTTTATAAATATTTCAAAGAATAAAGAGTTAACTCCTTTCAACTATTCTAAACTAGTTGGAGCAATTAGTGAGTGTTTGAAAAACACTTGTCAATTTCATTAAATTTCTTCAAAATCCAATGTTTGGATTAGAGAGTTCAGGAAGGTTAGAAGTAGTGGAATTGGAAGTACAAGGAAAGATCTTTAAAGAGGCCCTAGATTTAACAGTTGAGGAGATTATAGAACCAAGCAATATAGGTAAAAAAATCCAAGAAGGTTAGATTCCAAGAACAAAAAATGAATTGTGAATATAAAGGATACCCCATGTAGTCAAGTATTATTTCTAAACTCACCAAAATATGTGACACAAACATGGGGCATGTATCTATGATTGGTCTTTTGGAAATATCAGTGGCCCTTGCAAAGACTCCACTATTACACTCCATGGCCACTAGTGGGATTCTTCAGGATGTAGCTTTCCCAAGTTCATGTTAGTTTATTTAGTTTGTGTTAGCATGTGCTAAGTACTATGATTTTTTGACCAAGGTGGTAAGAGATGCTGGTGGAAATGTGGTTATGAGGTTGGATGTTCAATACCTTAACTACTATTTAAAGATATCAACCTCGCCAAAATTTATTGATATTTTAATGGAGATGGCTGAGAAGTAGTGGGAAACCAAAATAGTTTCATGTATTAAGATTATGAATACATATTACTTGAAGAAAACAAAATAGCCTTCAAGGTTCCCCAAGCACATTGTTAGATTAGATTTTGTTCAGGAAGTGGATGACATCATTTAGTTTTTGTGAAAAACCGATGGACAAAATAATGAGAAATAGTTTTCACCCTAGATGTATGCTTATATTAAAACCATTGATGTGACTCAGAGTTTTTCTAATATTGACTAAGTAACAATGATTAGTAATAACCTGGATCAATAATTTAATAATGTATTATAGACCTTTGATTTCAAAATGACTTCATATCTTGTATATATAAAAGTCTCTAGTGGAGCCTTCTAAAGGTTAAAGACTAATGGTACACTATCAACAGTACCAATATATGAATATTATCCTCAATTGGTCCTTGAAGAATACTACAAGAATTACATTGTAGTAAATGATGGTTTCTTCTATGAGCTTATTTTTAAGTTTGTGACATCTTTAAAGCATAGAAGAGTATTAGATGAGGCATGGGATGAAATCTCTTTATATGGTTTCATTTTCATTCAATTTCTTGATTTATCATATCTCATAGTATGAGGTTTCTTAGGAACACCTATCAAGCTACCAAGGTATCCAAGTGACAAGTGGATCCTTATGGAAATTTGTAGGCAATTAGCTGAGTTGCATGATTTTCAGCCTAAGGCTCACAAGGTAGCCATTAATTTTCCTATTGTAATTGGCCATTATCATATCCCCAATTGTTTAAAAATAAATAAATGTGCAAAAAGAGATGTATCATCATTACACTCAGACACATTTTGATGCCATGGTAAATTTTGATTGAAGGGGTGTGGCATAGAATATAATTTCACTTGAATATATTCATATCCCAGCACTAGAATATTTTTAGATTTATTATAGGGATGAGTTTGATGTAAGAAAAAGGGATAAGATTAGGATGTCCATCAAAAAAATACATACATTTATCTTGGCTACCATTCCTAAGGATATACAAAATGATGGTATTGTTACTATTGATGCTTTCCATAAAGTAGGAGGAGATAGTGTCCCACTTCTAGTGAATATATTTGGAGATAATCATGATAATTTTTTTTGAGAACTTTAAATTTTTTGATGATGACATCTAATTGGCTACTTGGTAATGGTTATTTCATGAAGGAGTTGATAAATGAGACTACTAGAGTGGGAAAGAAGAGGAAAGAGATAATACAAGGAGAAAGTAGTCAGGTTCCTATAAAGTTAAAGCTAGAGAAAATATTGATGATACCTTCTCAGTGGTAAAAGATAAGAAGTTGGCACAACCAACTATTTCTACATCACCATTAGTTTCTACTACTCCTATTTATTCTCCCATTCCTCCTATTCCCACCTCTACTCATTCCACTTCCACTATACCTATTTCACCACTACCAAGTCCTTTGGTCGAGCCACATATAGTTGAAAAAGAATGTGAATAATTAACTTCACAAGAAACAATTTCTCAAGAGACTTCTCAAAAAAATCTAGTAGTTGAAACTAAGAAAGAGGTTGTGGGTGAATGAAAAAAATACAAAGAAGAAATATAGGCTAAGAAAAGAATAACAACTAAAGAAGTAGAGAATAAAAATCAAGTTTCTAAATAGAAAAAAGAAACTCAAGGAGAGATGGAAACTAAAGAATTTCCTTCTTAGGAACTAATATTTCAAGATAGTCACCAACAATAGGTAATCATTCATTCTAGCACTTCCATGTCAACTACTTTATCATCTTGGCTAGCTACACAAACTACTCTTGGATCAAAGGAAGTGATCAATCTTGAGGGGATATATTTTCAATTATTAAAAATTCTAGATAAAAGAGGTAAAAAATTGAAATTAGCTACAGTAACTTCAAAGTTACTAATTGAATCTTCAGGCCAAAATTTTTCAAAGTTAGCAGTTCCTCCCCAAGGAATGAGAAAACAAGAAGTCACTAGGAGTGACTTAAATTTTACAAGAATACCCTTTGGAGAAGTAACAATTGATACTTTAAAGGAAGACAATCCAAATTTGATTGATTTTCTTTTTAATAAGTTGGATGAAGAAAACGCTGCCAAGGCAAAGCTAAAGGAATAAAATGCATAATTATGTGAAATAATTGATAAAGTAGCCAAATATTTTCCACAACAAGAAATTACCTTAGCAAAACCAATTGAGCCATAAGTAATATCTAAGGTAGAGGAAATAGGGGATAGGGAAAATGATATAGATAACTAGATAGATACAATGAAGCAAAAATCCTATGAACCTGTCCCAAGCGTCCTAGATGTTCAGCAATAAATTTTGGATAAGATAGTTGAAATAAAAGAAATAAGAATTGAGTTGGAAATGTAAATGGTATTTACAAACTCCAACAAGAAAGTCTAGAAGTAATAGTTAATTTAAGTGAGAAAATATTTGTTGAAGAACAAATAGCTCCTTCTAAAAAGAGGGTGAAACAAGAATATTATCTCTTATCTTTCCATTTGAGAATATTACCAAACATGAAAGAGGAGATGAAGAAATTAGAAGAAGATGCACATAATACAAAAGTTTATCTTCAAGATTCCCTTTTTGGTGTCACTAGTATCTAGTTCTATGATAATGTTCCAAGAATTTTATAGTTAAATGACCAATTCAGGTGGTGGATAGACAAATCTATAACTCCTTTCACAACCAAGTCAATCAAAGCATTGAATAAATATGAGGAACTAAATATACTTAGACCCGGGATTGAGAGAGTTAAAGTTCAATGCATGAGGATAGAGAGATAAATGCTAAGATTAAAGACAAATACATTCCATTAAAAAACTAGATGATGTAGTAATCCAATCAATGATATCTCAACACATAAAGTAAAAATAAAAATGCATAAGTTAGATTCATGAATTAGACTCACAAGAGCCTAAATCTTGAGCAATTCTTCTTCTTCTCTTTTTCTCTTCTTTCTTCATATGCACTCTATGAAGAATCTTGTTTACAGTAATCATTATGTAAAATTAGTATCATTTTATGATTTACTTATTAAAATAAAATTACTTTTGTAAATTTTAATAACTTAAGTAATTCGGTTAAAACACCATTTCTCATAGTCATTTTGTAAAAGTAAGTTACTTTATCTAACTTTGTGTTATATGCAAAGTGTTTATAATCAATCCAAATAAGGAGTTCAAAAAGTGCTACTTGTCATTGATCATTACATACTATGGTGGATATATTTGAGGAAGTTGTTATTAATTAGTTCCCAATTTTAGCGTAGCACATGTGAATTGAAAAAGTTGATTCCTATTAGAATTAAGTATCTTGAAATTATATAAATAGATGAGAAAGCCTATGTGCCAGGGGGGTAATTTTTATTTTAGCAATTGTATAAATGGTTTAATAAATCAAGACTTTGAGTTTGAGATAATCAGATTATTTTTTAAAAAAAATTCCAAGAAAGAATAAGAAAGAGAATTATTTCTAGAGAAATTTGAATCTATGAGCTTAATTAAGATAAATTGGTAATCTTTGAGTTATTTTTAAAGCTAAATTGAGTTACCTTCACAATATTTTGTAATATTAGGTGATATTTCAAAATATTTTGTAATACCTTCAAGGCATCTCTTAGGAGATACCTTTAAAATATGCACAAGAGTGGATTTCCCCTTCAAGGTATCATATAAGAGATACCTTTCAAATAAGCACAAGATTGAATTTCTCCTTCAAAGAACACATGGAATTTTCCTTTACATGGAAAGCACTACTGGGTGATATTTTTAAGGCCTTTGTAATACCTTCAAGATATATTCTAAGAGATACCTCTCAAATATGCAAAAGAGTGGATTTTCCCTTTAAGGTATCACTTAGGAGATAAATTTAAAACAAGAATAAGAGTGGATTTCTCCTGGAAGGAATAAGTATACTTTCCTTTATATAGGAAGTGTTAGTGTCTAAAATTGCATTAGAATAATTGGACCCTATCTAGTGAAGTTATCTATGTCTAGCCTAAATTGAGTATTGAATTTTGTGTTGTGTATCCTTTATCTATCCCAAAGATTTCCTTTAGTGGGTTTGATTCATTTAAAAATTGGTTAAGTCCTTTATATCCTTCTATGCATGGTAAAAATTCTTATCCATTAGATTGTTCAAGCCTTCCATGGTGTACATAGGTGAATTCAAGCTCACATAGAAACATATGGTTGCTACTTCAATCTCAGATAAAAAGATTTTAGGGTCCCCGAATAGAAATTCTACATTGTATCTTCAAAGTATCTTAGTGACTAAGGTGGAAAATTATCTGATGAAATGATTGAGAGACACGTGGTGGTCTTGGGGAGGCCTTTACATAATTATCTTATGAAAGTGGATATTTCCTACAAGGAACAAGTGGAATTTCCTTTACAAAAACATATGGTCATGTGGAGGGAATAATAGGGGCCCACCTAATTAACGATTAATATCTTTGCAAGATTTGATGATTGTCACTCTTTTAATCTAACAAAGCACATGAAATCCATGATCCCAAGAGGCCCTAAAAGAATGCCAAGTGGGATTCTCACATTTGATGACAAAAAAATGATGAAAATAAATTAGATAGTTACACACATCATTTTATGTTCATGATAAAGTCTTTGATGGTAGTGAGACCATAAAATTTAAGTTAACCTAACTTTCTATCCTTGATAAAATGGAGTCCTAAAAACTTGATGTGTGATGTAATAGCAAAGCTTAAATACTTTTAGTGGCCGATGAGATTAAAGGACTAGGATTTAAATCAATGGCTCATGCTAAAGCCATGGATATTAATCCAATAATGCAAAATAAAAGAATAATTTAGAGGCCAATGGTTGGTTGACCCTCTAACAAATACGTAAATTGCCATGAAAAGATAGTTTAATGAAGACCACATAGGATACACATGGGCAATTAACAGTGGAACTAGGAAATGCAAAGATATAAAGGAAAGTATCAATCATATCTTGGGGCATGAGTGAGCCTAAATGCCACCTATCTTTGCCATTAAATCCCAAAAATTGTAAAAATTTCATAAAAAGGGAAACTGTAAGCAATTGAACTATAATTGAAGTCTACGAATTTATTCCAAGTGTGAAGAAAAACATTATTGGGTGATATTTTGAAGGCCCTTATAATACCTTTAAGTTATCTTCCAGGAGATACCTTTCAATCACAAGAGTGGATTTACACTTTAAGGTATCTAATAAGAGATACATTTTAACCACAATAGAGGAGATTGAAAGAGTGAGCACATAACTATTGTTTGGGAAAATAGAATTTTAAAATTATAGCACTAATTTTTTAAAAAAAATACAATAAATATAATTCTAAGTACTCTACCTATATATACTTATATCAATTTTTAATAAAAAATAGTACAATTTTTAATAAATTTGTGTCGAGCTTAGGGAAGCCCTAGGTTGTCCTAGATAGTAATGATCCCTACTGTAAAGCCTAATACAAAAGGAAAATAGGTCAAAGGAGTCAAATGGGTGTATGAGATAAAAATGGGTTGACTCAACTAGTTGTAGTTCAATATGGGTAGACTCCTTGTTTGGTTTAAATTCTATATAAGTTTTTGCAATATAATTTCTTTGCACCTTTTTTTATCATCTTCATCATCTGGTGAAAACTAATCAATTATGTGGATTTAGCCAATAACCTATATAGTTCAAATGTCTTTCCTTATAAATTAATGATCATGAATAGCTACTCAAAATTCATCTCAATTGTGCATAAAGTTGTGAGCCATTACAATCCAAAAAAAATGTTAGCCTCGTCCATGATAATATAAAACTTAAGATAATATAAAATGATGGATGAAATAATGAAATGATGGAGATTGATATGGTTGTTTACTGCTTGTTGATATTGATTATTATATATTTATTACTTATTTTGTGTGTAAATCTAATAGGGACCCAAATGATGAATGTTAGGATGATTCAAGTTAATTTTTTTAATAATTATAATCAAATAATCTTAATAAATAATATATTTAATAGTTTCAAATTTAAAAAATTATAGTTAATCATCTAGACCACCAAAAAGGACAAATTTATATCTTGAAAATGACCCATTGATGTATAAATTCTCTTTATACTTGGAATATGGTGAGACTAAGGACCATATAATTTAAGTAGAGTAATCATAGCATAGATTAGTAATTAAATATATGTGTTTAATGTATGAGATTAAATTAGATATGGTGAGATTCACCTAGCATGATTTATGTGTTCATAAAAATTAATACTTTAGGAAGCTTAATATATTTTATGTTCCCATTTGATGTCAACATCCTATTTGAGTAGCCTCATTGGTGGAAAAAATCTCTAGCAGTCACATCATAAGAAATAAATCCTTTTTTAAGTAATCTCTGAGCATGTGAAGTTAATGTGAGATTAAAATGGTGCTATTTGAGAAATTAATCTTGTGCTTAGGTAAATATCAAGATCATGTTAAAGTAATGTGATAGAGATTAAAATGGTGACATTCAAATGATTCATATTGTGCCAAGGTGTCGATGATGGTACATTTTATAATTTAATAGAGGCTTCATTCTTGACAAGAATGTCATCATGGAAGAGTGACCTATTTTTTTACATATAAATAGATTGTATATTGTTTAATATGTTTCAACGTTAGTTTTATTATGAAATTATAAAGGCCAAAGCATCAAATAAAATGACAATCGAGTTTGAACTAAATTTGGCTTATTTTTTGATCGATATCAAAATACATGTGAAGATCACCCTACCATAATGGTAGGGTGATTTTGGATGCAATGAACCTTCACTCAACAAGATTAATAATTATTTTATTATTTTTAGGGATTGTATTTTATATTTAGTAATTACTCTTTTACAAAGTATATTTTTCACATATGAAAGAGTTTTAATTTTAAGGAAATTGTGATAGGCATGCCATCATTAGGGAGCTGGAGATTCTAATATTGTAAAATTGGATACTAAAAAATTTGATGATGAAAATAGTATTTTGAAGCCTAGCATGGAAATTTTGATGCCCAACATAGAAAATTTGAAGCCCAATAAGGAAAATTTGAAGCCTGACATGGAAAATTTGAAACATGGAAAATGGATGTTTTGTTATTATGAGTCTTGAAAATAGTTGTAGCTATACAAGTTTGCTAAATTAAAATTGGATGATAAAATTTTTGTGAATGGAAATTAGAATTTCAATCTAAAAATGGAAAATTCAAAGCCTGACATGGAAAATTTCAAGCATGGAAAATGAAAATTGTACTATTTTGAGTCCTTTAAACAACTGTAGTTATACAAGTTTATGAATTGTAAATAATATGTAATAATATTTTAGGTAAATTTAAAATATGCAAATTTTATGTTTTATTGCTAAAACTCTACCCTCCACTATTTCATCTCTTCTTGCATGTTTATTTTGAGCATTTCCAGCATTATTGTTTGGTATGGATTATCCCCATAGTCTCAATATTATACTTTACTTAGTCTTGTTAGTTGTTTTTTTTTTACCATAGATAGAAATTAGACTTAAGAATTGGTTAGCCTTCTAAAAGGAAAAGATCTCAAAGGAGTTAAGCGGGTGTATGAGACAGAAAATGGGTAGACTGCACTAGTTGTAAATCAATATGGTTGGACTCCTTTTTGGTTTAAATTTTATGGAAAATAGTCACACAATAATTAATTTGCATATTTTTTGATCATCTTAATCATCTGGTTAAAAATAAACAATTATGTAGATTTAGCTAATAAACCATGTATTTCAAATTCTATTCCTTCTAAATAAATGAACATGAATAGTTACTCAAAATTCATCATAATTATTCATAATGTGTTGTGCCATTACAATAAAAAAATGTTATCCCCATTCACGATAATAGAAAACTTATGATAATATAATAGATAGTATTAATAGCTTTATACTATAGAATTTACTAGAAAAATTGACTATACCCCCACCTATAATTAGGATTTGAAATTCTAGATCTCATCAAATGAAATAGTTCATTTGAGTATCCAACTTACTATTGATGAATTTGTGTGTACTCCTAAAGTAATTAAATATATTCAACTTATATTTATTGAGGACATTGACCACCTTAATATTTGGAGGAGTACTTATACCTAAAAGTGCATGACAAGAAATAGTAAGTTGGGAATATTCATATTCATCCTTAGGTCCTTCTAGACTGTTGATGTGTGTCTGTGTCAAGGATGCAATTCAAATAACTAAATAAAATTTTTTAGATTAAAGGGACAATAATAATTTGGTAGTGACACCTTGGGGCTTCACTCAGTTTTACTGGAGAGATTATGTGCGTACAACTTAACACCTTCTAGTCTACAAATAGACCTTGTTGTAGGGAAAACAAGAATATGGTAGTGACACAATCTACCTAAATTTTTTATGATGTAAACTACTTTTTATTTTCCAATATAAGCCCAAGCTCTTAAATAAATAAATGGGTATACACAATGATCAATAATCTAAAGTGATTCATGTTAAAAATTTTCAAAAGGAGGGATTAAGGTAGGGTAGAAAAAAAGTTACCTTACAACAAAAAAGACCAATAGATCTCCTTTGATTTATTTTAGCAACCCAAATAGTACCCTATTGAAATTAGACTACTTAGATCTAATTCATATATGGACTAACATTAGAATGATCGAAGGCTATTAGATGCTTGTATCTATACTAGACCTCTAGTTGTGAGGATACCTCCTCTAAATATATGATTAATAATTCAATTCAATTATTAATTTTTATCTCAACATCATTATTCATAAATAACAAGATCTTATGAACTTTTAAAATATGTAAGACCTTATTGCTTCAATGTCTTGACTGTCAACATATTGTTTGAGTCCTTTAAGAAGTTGTAGGTAAAGATTTCATGGAATTGAATATTCAACTAAGTTTGTATCCTTGAGGTTTCCTTCAAATTCCACAACTTAATGCATTCCTTTTAGACTATTATCTTCTTCACATGTTCACCATTGTTTCATTATGAAAATAAACCTATCCTATATAGACCACTATGTATAATGTGATGTCCTTTGTATGGACTATGACTAAGTATAAAGATGATTTGGGATTTTTAACAATACACAAAGTACCCATGAGTTTATCTATCTATGATGATCTCTTAACAATCTCATTACCCTTGTTTAATGTCTATACCTTTGAATTTGCCATTAAGAATGGTTCACCCACTTGACTCTAGAAGTGCTCTTGAAGCTAGTTGTAGATGTACATTTGTGTTTATTTATCCATATTTGAACCTCACATGTATCCTTATTTATCTCTATATTGAGGTTCTTAATCTCAATCATTCATGCATTTGATGGTAAAAATAGTGTCCACAAGCTAAGAAAAGGTCTTAAGACTACTAGATCCCTGAATATAGAATATTTTGACTTGAAAGCAAGCCTATAGGTATCTCAAAGAAACTTGATTGATTTATTAAAGGATTCTTTATTGGTATATTTGATGAATTTATTGTGATCCATGTGTCACAACAAGGTAAAAGTAAGAAACTCAATTTTAAGTCCTGAAAGACTTAGCGCTAGAGTAGTTTATACAATTACTAATAGAAATAGAAAAAATAATAGAGATGTGATCACCAATTTAAAAGTCTACTAGTAGACCATATTGTAGGAACATTAAATATTTATGTAGTGACATTTATTCCTGCTAATCTTTGTAAAATTGTTTTAGTCTTTTCCTATTGTTGCCCAAAATGTAAATGACCAATGGATATTTACAAAAATAACTAAGCTAAATTGATTCATGTGTGGATCCAATAGCGAGTAGGGTAGGGAAGAAAGGATATTGTACTCAAGATGATCAAAGATACTAATTTTTCTAACTTTTGAGGTAAAAACACATGAAACTATCATCTACCATTTCTAGCGTAATGCTCAAAGCTAAATAAATGTAATTTAATATAAAGAGGAGGGAAATGCATATGTCTAACAACATAATTTACATGAAAATTACTCACTCATAGTAAATTACATGACATATTTGATTGTAAATTTGAATAAAATAGAGCAAGTATACTATCAAATTAGTCAACCTAGAGTTAAACTCAAGATAATATATACATATAATGTGTGTTATTACCAAATTATCTTGAAAAAAAGAAACTATTACCCATCCAAAATTGTGATAATCAAAAATCATACAAGAGAACACTATAGATAAACTCTCAAATTATTTGGCTCCTTGTATTAATTATGGTAAGAACTATTTTTATCACCCAAATACAACCAAGTGGATAAAATGTAAGTTTAAGGCACTACTTGGTCAAATTTCATGACCACTCTAGCTTTCTAGATTCCATCTTTGTGCCTCTTCTTCATCACTTTATATAAGTGTAAGTCACTACTCCTCTCATGGTAGTTCTGGTAGAATTTTTCATTGTGTAAAGTTTATCTATATTCCTAATAGCTAATGACTATAGTTCCTCCATTGATAACTCAATTCCATATTGATATTCATCAAGGTCAATGACATATAGATATATTTGATCCAAGCTTTTTATAGTAGCTTCCTCAACAAATGTAGAGACAAGTATAGGACATTGAAAGGGGTGAAGTTATCTACTAGCTTCCATTTTCTTAGAGCTCAAAGGTAGGCTTTGTCTACTTTAAGTAACCTATAATATAGTTTTTCATGGTGTGTTCCTAATGAGAGGAGAATTTTATTCTTCCTCCTCTTTTTCTTCCTCATAGTTGGCATTAAACATCCTCCCATGAGTTGGTGGGACAATATCCTCTTTCTTATTCTCCTTATCAATCTTCATTTCTAGCTCAATATTCTTCCTTGTCACATTTGTAATTAATACCTCATCACTCATTACATCCATGTAAATCAATTCATGCACCTCTTCTTGGTGCTTATATTCCATAGTCACATTCTTTTTGAATTTGAAGAAGTGTCTTGTAATGACATTGTTAGGGTCCCATGCCCTAAAATCATTCTTAGGTAATATGTATGAGTTTCTATGCCTTAATAATAATAAAATTTCCTTTCACTTGATACCTTGAAAGAAAATTCAAATCATGTACAAAATTAAGGTATCTCCTAAGATATATATTGAAATAAAATTCCAATAGTGTGCATCAATGTTCTTTCTAAATAAATAGTTATCATGGTTATATCAAATCCATTACAAGGACACTTGTAATAAACATGGAATTTATTCTAAGGACCTTCAAGGTATCTCCTTGGAGATACCTTGAAATAAAATTCAAATCATGTTAATGTTCAAGGTATCTCCTAGCAGATATCTTCAAAGAAAATTCCAATAATGTGCATCAGGCTTATGAACCCAATAGAAAGTTTTCATGGTTATATCAAATAATTTGAAAATAAATTTAAAATTATCATGGAAGGTATTACAAGGCCTTTGATGTATCTTCTAAGAGATACCTTTAAATAAATTTCCATTTGTGTGCATGTTTAAGGTATCTCCTAGGAGGTATCTCGAAGGAAAATTCTAATAGTGTTCACTAGTGCTCTTGACAAATAAAAAGTTGTCATGGTTATATCTAATCCTTTATAAGGACATTTTAAATAAAAATGGAAGGTAGTAAAATTTACTTATAGGTATCTCCTAAGAGTTACTTTGAAATAAAATTTCAATCATTTTCATGTTTAAGGTATCTCCTAAGAGATGTCTCGAAATAAAATTCCAAGTGTGCATTAGTGTTCTTAATAAATAAAACTTTATCATGTTTAAATCTAGTCCCTTGTAAGGACATTCTATATAAACATGGAATGTATTACAAGGTAATTCTAGGTATATCGTAGGAGATACATTGAAATAAAATTCAAATCATGTGCATGTTCAAGGTATCTCCTAAGATATATCTTGAAAGAAAATTCTAATAGTGTGCATCAGTTTTCTTGTCAAATAAAAAGTTGTCATGGTTATATATAATACCTTGAAAATACCTTTTAAATCAACATGGAAGGTATTCCAAGGCCCTTATAGGTATCTCTTAGGAGATACCTTGAAATAAAATTCCAATCATGTGCACGTTCAAGGTATCTCGTAGGAGATATCTTGAAATAAATTTCCAATAATGTGAAATAGTGTTCTTACCAAATAATTAACAATTTTAGTATTTATGCAAAACTAACAAAAGGATTATAATAGAAAATGAGAATCAAGAATTAAAAGTAGATTATAATTACATAGAACACTAGTCTCTTCATAGTTTGATAGGATAATAAAGTACATAAGGCAAATTACATAGAATACCCAATTCAACCTCTCAAGGGAGGCATTTGTTAAAGTAGAAAATACTTCAAAAACTGGATCTAAAAATATTTTGGTCTTTGGGGCCCACTGTGTTGACACATGGTAGCTTCATGCTAAAATAGTCCTTTTGATATTCACTTTCCCTTGGAAGAGCACCAAAGTGACAAGTGGTATCATCCACTTTATTTGAGTCTTGAAGTTTTTCTCCTCTTTAATAAAAGATACTCCTTCAAGGTTTAACACTTATCATTAGATTTTCCATTATGCTCCACACTATAAATTTAACATTGAACCTTTGAATATAAAAAGAATCATTATTTACCCATGTGGTAGCTCTACACTTAATGGAGGTTCTTTGATATTTGATTCTCTTTGAAAGAGAACCAAAGTGACAAGTGGCAATGTCTACTATTTTTAGAGTCTTAAATCCTTTTCAAGGCTTTTAAAAAAAGATTCATTAAACCCCACAAATTTCAAAGACCCAAAATTTTATATAGCCACCTATACATAGCCAAAAAAAAATATACGTGTGTCCCAAGTATACAATAAAATGTAGAATTTTAATTCTATAGTTCATGGCAGTTAACCAAGGACTCCATTCCTGCATGAAAGAACTTCCACATAATGCTTGAATCAAAATTTGATAGAAATTTCTTCCATTTTAGCTCACTCAGAGCTTCTATAATATGTCCCGTAATTTAGCCCACTCTACCTTTGATAGATATTATCAGTTCTGTAGAGATTGGAAAGCTCTATCTAGCTCTATCATCTCCTTATGGGAGAATGATTGGGGGTTCTATACCACTAAATGAAAGTAAAATTATAATTTTTTAATTTGAGTCAAAATGGTCTCTACCTATTGAAGAATCAATGAGAGACTTAAAAACCATTTGATCATTTTGTTTTGTGACTAGCAGATTTTGAATCTAATCTTCCATCAACACTGTGCTATCATTTGGGAAAGGAGAAGGGAGTCCTAAATATAACAATTCTTCAATGTTACCTTTTTCTCTCCTTCACCCCTTCCTTCAAAAGGTTAAGTATATTCTTGCATTTGAATGTAACTTTGTTGCATCTTAGAATATTACTTACCTTTCTTGTTGCTACCCGCATGTCTATGAGTCTAGCTACGTATAGAGTTTCATCGAATGTATCATATAACTTCTAGATCAATAACTCTAACTTACGTAACTTGGTAGCAACTGAAATTAGGATATTCTCCACAAAGGAGTCTACTTTTACACATATATTTTGAGCCTCAAATATAAATTTTAATGCAAGATTCAAGTGGGTCATGTCTACTACTATTCTCTTTCAACAACAGACATAGAGTTCCTTGACCATGGCCATAACTCCAATTTATTGGGGTCATTGGGACAAATCCTCTTTCAATTTTTCCACTTCTTCCTTGGATTCCTTGAAGTTTCCTACCAGTTACCCTTTTCTACCTTGGAAACATTTAGCTTTTTCTATATTTGAGTGACTTTCACTTCTTTGTCATTAACCCTCTTCTTAAGGAGACTTTTTTCTTGTTCGAATGAGCTAATTGAGGCTTTATATATATTTATATATTTTTATAGGGAATTCACTTTATCTTATAAAGGCTTCATGACTTCCTTAGACACTAACTCCTTAAGATCCTTATTAAGCTGGGCCATCTCCTTATCCTTGGCCTTGAGCTCCAGAGAAATGTGGCTCAAAATTGATTATACCTCTAACAAGCCTAATAATTCATTTAGTAACTTTTTGGATACTTTAAGATAGTCTATGGTAATCACAAACATAGTTTCATTCATAAACTCCACTTTATCCTAGGGTCTAAACTGAGTTAGATCCATGGCTACTACACTCATTATATTGTCTTCAGGTTGCATTTACTCTAGTGGCTTTTTGACAATTGGTACCATGTGAGTGACATTGAGAGTATGCTATTCATGGTCATACATTGACATCATTTGTTGTGTTGCCATTTATCTACCCTCTTTTTTCTTCTATTTCTCCTTTCTTGCCTCTTTTTCCCTCTTGGTCATGTATGACTAACTATGGAAGTCTTTAGAGGTCACTACACCACCAGTGAAAGGAGACCCACGGGGTAAATAATAATGCACAGTGATTGCCTACTGGGGTTAGTCTTGTGAATAATATGGGATTTTCAAGACCCTAAGGGAAAAGGTTGGTAAATATAATGGTTGGGAATCAAATGGAAATAGGGAACCTGATGGCATTAGTGTTTGACTTACCATAGCTGAGAAGGTAGAGAATGTTAAGGCATGTGAAGGAGGTGAAATTAATGTTTTAGTAGAAAATTGGGGAAGAGTCAAGTACAAGGTGGTAGCTACCTCTTTTTCCATGTCCCCTTCCTCAAACTCTACTATTTATTTATTCCTCTGAGGTATCTCTATATGATCTTCTATTTCCATTTGGGATATCCCAAGCTATGATGAGTATAACACCTCTTGTGTAGATAATGTCACCTAGGAAGAATCTAATGGCGGCTCAATTTTAGGGGTTCCAAATGTAGACTAGACTACCCTTTGTTTTTCCAACTCACTAATAGATGGTGGCTAGTTTGAAAATATATGTAATGTTATAGATGTTTGTGCCTCTTTTGTCTCTTTCTATAGCTCTAAAAGGTTACTTGTATCTAGCCTAGAAGCAAGAGTAGCATGAGCATGATCCTCATCCCATAATTTCTCCATTCTTAGTCTATGGCTACATCTTCAAAATTCTTAGTAAATTCAAAATTTCCCTACCTATACTTCTAATAGACAACTATTTTATCTTGATCCCAACCTTCCCTAATCAAGGCCTATCTCAAAATCTTTATAATAACTCTTGTTGGATCACAATTCTAAAGAGGTTGATAAAATTACTCCCATGGTGGAAGTGGGATATCTTTCAACTCAACATACACATATGGGTTATCTTTTTTGATGGACCTTTTGTCCTTAAATAATTTCATATACTCATGCTTGAAGGAAGTAGAGACCTTACTCTTGGTGAGATAGGAAGTCATGAAACCATCTGGATCATATTTCCTGAATATTGAATGAGAACTAACCCATATGCAGCTAGTTTATTTATTAGAATAAATTTTGCTTACCTCTAAACCACTATAATACTACCCTTGGTTAATGGGATGGCATGGAAGGCCCTCTTCTTCCTCCCTATTCCAAACTTAGAATATATAGTCGCTAGTTTTCAAGCCACTTCTAGACTGACAAATCTACTAGTCAAAACCTTAGGAAGCATAAAATATTCTTCCCTGAAACCATTGACCCTATTAAAATAATGATGAGCTCTAAAGAAAAAATCATAAGGGTGTTGGGTATTATACAAGATGGTCCTGACAAAATCATTCATTTTATTTCTTATGCCCTTAGGATCTAAATCCCCTAATAGTGGTGCTACAAAACACTTAGAAAATTCATAAAGATTTGATGATTCTAACAAAACATGAGTCCATATAGATATAGGGATAACCTTCTAAGGGTATACTACATCTATGTTCCATAGGGTGAAACTTATATGTTGTTGAAAAAATTGGGTATTCTAATATAAAATGAGGTAGAATAGATATGAGGAATACCTGAAAGTGGGATGAACCCTAAAATTTGAAAGCTACTAGTATAAGGAGTAGGAAAATATGCTCCATAAAGTCAAACTTGTATGCTTGTGTCCTGGTAATAGTCCTCATTTGGAAAAAAGCCACTAGTTTCTAATCATGCACCATTTTATCACTATCTTCTCCAAAAATGAAGGCAAGCATTGAACATGCATCTTGTGACTCTTGAGTCAACATGCCCAAATGAAAAGGTAGGGGCTAAGGTATGGTATTATATTTTTCCAGATGTAATTCCTTGTTTAATAAAATATGTCTTTGGTTCACTTGAGACTAGACATGTCTTAGTTGAGCCATATCATAGAAGCTAGCTGAATTATCATGTTGTAAACCTAGCATGTTGTGGATAGCTTGTAGGTTGATCACTACTTAGATCATTCCATTTTAAATCATTAAATTATCATAATCAAATTTTTTGGCACATAAGTCCACCAATTATGGGTATAGGTGAATTATTGTCACCATGTATTAGACTAACCCTAAGGTCCAAACCCTCATAAAAAAAATTTTAGACATGGTTTGATTTAGCATTCTTACATGTGCTACCTAACTTAGGGTCTTAGTCTTTTTTGTCATAACAGGGTCAAAAATCTCATCTACATAACCAAGAACTAGGGAAGAATCTCTATAAATACCTTTCATTGCTTCCCTAGTTCTTGGGTTGGTAACTTTGGGTTGTGTAGGAGGTAAGGTGTAAGAATTTGATGATTCTAATTTAGAGGCCATTTTTTTCTAATATTCTTAGCTATGAGGATACTCTTTTTTACAACTTAGCTCAAAACTTTTATCGTTCAAACTCAAAAAATAGATTACAGTTATTTGTTTTGCTCTTAAGACAATTTTATTCTTAAAGGTGAGGAAAGTGAGACTCAAAATATCTTTAAAAACCATTGCCTCCATGAAACATGAATTAATTACTCTCTTTAATGAAATAGTCACATCTCATTAAAAGGCTCTTTATTTGATACTCTATGGCACTGATCATCAAATATTTAAGATCCTTAAATCAAAATTTTGATCTAAATCAGAGGTTTGAATCATGTAATTTGGATTAAGGATTAGTCATCCCACTTCCTTATGAGTGGACTTAAAAAAGGTGAAGTGTGGAAGAAAAATGATGAGAATTTCATATAGCTCATCATAGTTATACAAAATGTCCCTATAGTTTTCAATTTGGTTATATATTGTACTACATTTAATAGTTAAAGTCTGACCTAAATAAGATATGAATGCAATTACTTCATTCAGTTTGTATGTAATTTATTACTAATTATTTACCTTGTTATTGTGTCTTACTTGGATAAATAACATAGTTTGGAGTACAACAACACATCCCATAGATGGGGTAGTTTTGAGTAGAGGAACACATCCCAAGGTTGGGGTAATTTGTCATACAACAAAACATCACAATGAGGGGTAATTTTGAGAAGGCAACACGTAATTTTTATAAATATTTGGCTACAATTTTGAGGATTTGGTAAGTGAGCTCCTATGATTGAATGCTCACAGGATGCTCTAAAGACACTCCAAAATTACTCTTAACATATTATACATGTGCTTCAAAGACATACACAGTATGCTCTAAATAAGTCTAAGAATGCTCTAAAGATATGTATAGGGTGATTGGAAGACCTATACTAGATGCGCTAAAGATGTTTAGATGTGCTTTGAAGACTACAAAAAATATGTGTAATACATGATGTTGAGAGAATTTAGGAGCATTTTAATAAAAAGAATTGTTTGGAAAAAAAATTGATTGGATGCAAATGATAGTTGTTAACAAAAAAAAATGCGTACACATATAAATCCTCAACCCTCTACTGCTTCTCACCCCTAAAAAATTGTTCCCTAAACAATAGTTGCTCCTATATAATAGGTGTAGATATTTTATAAGTAATTTTTTAGTATATAACAATGCATGAGACACCTACACCAAATAATATCAATAAATGAGGGAAAAATTTTCCACCCTAAATAATAATTCTAGGTGTTATTCAATCATAAATTCAGTAAATTTTATGAGGGAAAAGTCTGCCACCCCAAAAAATGACTTTTCAACTCAATCTAAAATGGAAACAATTCAACTCAAATAATAATTAGGCCAAAAATGACTTTTCAACTCAGTCAAAAATAGAAACAATTCATGGTATCTAAACAAAGCCAATAGTTGAATGATGCAATGGGATAAAGATGATGGAACCATTAAAACCCTCTCGCATCACAACATTTTTTCACTATGAATATTTACTTATAGTTAATAAAAAATGTCTACTTTCCCCTCACATTCACCATTTGGGTCCATATAGAATACAAGTGCTAAACAATCCTAATCGCTACCATTTCATTATCTCAGCCATTTGATAAAAAAACCCCAGGTCTATCGTAATCTCATCAATTTCATAACTTAAAGCAGTAAACAATGAATAAAAGGTTCATGTGTAGCCAAACAAATCACACATTTTAGATACAATAAAACAATACATTACATATTAGATTAAATACCTGACCAAAAAGCACCTATAGAAATTATAGTGAAAAATGGGGTCAAATATTCCACCACTATTGCCACACTTATAAAAATGATAGTGAAAAATGGGGTCAATGCTTCCACCACTAGCACCATAGTTAACCTAATAGTCAATGAATGTTTTTTGACCTTCAAAAGGGAGAGAGAAAAATTGAGAGAAAATAATGGAAAGAGAAAAGGATAAACTTAACCCTAATTTCAAAGTGCATGAGAAAATTATTTTAATATTATTCTTTAAACATATTAAACATTTAAAAAATTAAACATATTAAACATTTAAACATGATTAAACTGTCATATGGATTTGACTCCTTAATTTTTAGCCCCCAAAGAATACCTTTAAGATAATTATTAAATTTACCAATTCAAATGCTTGTGACAATGAGTTTCCTTTCTTGAATTAACAATCTATTAATATTTAGAGATGAATTCGACCTCAAAATGGTAATTAAAATAAATGATGCAAAATCATTCCTAGTAACTCAAAACCTAGACTTGAGAAAGAATTTTGTTAGGTTATCTAAATTATGGTTATGTGAGGGCATAACTAGTCTACACCATACCAATCTATAAACATTATTAACTTTTCATTCATGACAATAAGGCACCATGTGATATCTAAATGCAGAGTCATGGTTAAACATTTTGGCCAACAATACATTTATTATTTTAACTTTGAAACCCAATATTGGGGTTAAAACCAAGGGAGTTACAATTTAGATGTAGAGATTGTGCTAATGATTTATAAATAATAGGCTCTGGTATAATAAGTGGAGTTTCATCCACATTTTTTAAAGATGTAATATAATAAAATTGTCTAATAACCTAGATTTGACTCCTTAATTCCCTCCTCAAGGAATTATACCTTTGAGATAATTTAATTCACTATTTAAAATACCTCTAAGGGTGAATCACCTTTATTTAACTTAAAAACTAGTAATATTTGGGGAAAAATTCAACCTCATAATGGTAATTAGAATAAGTGACACAAAATCATACCTAGTAACTCAAAAACCTCTTGGGAAAGGATTTTGTGTGCTTATCTATTTAATTATAAAATAACAATAGACTCATCATAATAAATTACAAGCGATGGGCCTCTTACCATGGGTTTTGGATCACATCCAGAGGATCATAAGAATTAGAAAATGTTCAATAATATGTTACAATAACATATTAACACCATTGTAACAAAATCAATTTCTCCATTACAATCACCAAAACAAAACTTGATCACCCACAATTGTGATACTAATGTAGTGAATATAGATGCCCCTTGATCAAAACTAATGGAATTTCAGTTTTGATGTAGTCTAGATTGTGCTAATAATTTACAAATAATAGGATCTTGCATAATAAGTGCAATTTCATCCACATTTTTTGAAGATGTAACATAAGAAAATTGACTCCTTAATTTTTATCACCCTCCCCCCGAATTATACCTTTGAGATAATCTAATTCACCAATTCAAATACATATGAGGGTGATTTTCCTTTCTTGAACTCATAAACTAATATTAAATGGAGATGAATTTGACCCCATAATGGTAATTAGAATAACTACCAAAAAATCATACCTAGGAACTCAAAGACCTCTTGGGAATGGATTTTATGTACTTATCTAATTAATTATAAAATAGAAACATACTCATCATAACAAATTATTGACTTGATGTGTGTCCTACCACGGGTTTTTGGATCACATCTAGGGGATCATTAGAATTATAAAATGTTTAGTAATCCACTATAGCACCATAGTACAATGAAAATTATAGAAATTCAAATATGGAAATAGAAGTAAAATTATCATCATGGAACTTTGGAACTAGTGGTACTGATTTCAAATTAATTATTAGGATCTTGCATAATAAGTGGAGTTTCTTCCACATTTTCTAAAGATGTAACATTAACATTAATTTTTAGGAGAAACGGTGACACAAAATCAAACCTAGTAACTCAAAGACCTTTTGGAAAAGGATTTTGTGTGCTTATCTATTTAGTTATAAAATAACAAATAACTCATTGCAAGGAATTACACTTGATGGGTCTACCACCATGGGTTTTTGGATCACATCTAGAGGATCATCAAAATTAGAAAATGTTCAATAATCTACTACAAGACCAATTATTACTGAATGAAAATTATAGAACTATTCAAATATGGTTAAATAGAAGTAAAATTATCGTCATGGAACTTTGGAATCGATGGTAATGATTTATAAATAATTATTAGGATCTTGTGTAATAAGTGGAGTTTCATACACATTTTTTGAATTGATGTAACATTAATATTAATTATTAGGAGAAATAACTGGTGGTGGTATAAAATTATGCATTCACATTGGAATAGATGATGTTTTTCAAATGTATATGTTAGACCACTTCAAATATTTATTATGTTTTAAAGCCCAATTTTTTTCTTGGTCACTTATAGATCTTTTAATGCCATTGTAACAAAAGAAATTTCTCCATTGCAATCACCAAGAGAATACTTGATCACCCACAATTTTGCTCCTTATGCAGTGAATACAAATACCCCCTGATTAAAACTAAGTGAGTTACAATTTTGACATAGTCTAGATTGTGCTAATGATTTAGAAATAATAGGCTCTTGCATAATCAGTGGAGTTTCATCCACATTTATTGAAGATGTAACCTAATCAAATTGACTCAATTTTTATCCCCCTCGCCCCCTCCCCCCTCCCTGAATTATACCTTTGAGATAATTTAATTCACCAATTCAAATACCTATGAGGGTGAGTTACCTTTCTTGATCTCCTAAAATAATATTAAATGGAGATGAATTTAACCCCATAATAATAATTTGAATAACTAACACAAAATTATATGTAGTAACTCAAAGACCTCTTGGGATAGGATTTTGTGTGCTTATCTAATTAATTATAAAATAGCAAAAAAATCATCGTAACAAGTTATTGAGTTGATGGGTCTACTATCATGGACTTTTGGACCACATCCATGGGATCATTAGAATTATAAAATGTATAATAATCCACTACAAGACTATAGTACATTGAAAATTATATAAGTTTAAATGTGGAAATAGATATAAAATTATCATCATAGAACTTTGGAATTGATGGTAATGATTTAGAAATAATTATTAGGCTCTTGCATAATAAGTGAAATCATATTTTTTGAATTGATGTAACATTAATATTAATTATTAGGAGAAACAAGTGGACCTAGTTGTATAATAGTATGCATTCACATTGGAATAAATGGTGGCCTTCAAACATATATGTCAAACCACTTCAAATATATATCATATTTCTAAGAACAAAATTATGCTCCTTATGTAGTGAATACAAATGCCCCCCTGATTGAAACCAAATGAGTTACCATTTTGACATAGTCTAGATTGTGCTAATGATTTAGAAATAATAGGCTCTTGCATAATAAGTGGAGTTTCATCCACATTTTTTGAAGATGTAACATAGGCAAATTGACTCCTTAATTTTTAGCCCCTTCACCCACCCCCCCACCCCTGAATTATACCTTTGAGATAGTTTAATTCACCAATTCAAGTACTGGTGAGGGAGATTCACCTTTCTTTAACTCATAAACTAATATTAAATGGAGATGGATTTGACCCCATAACTATAATTAAAATAATTGACATAAAAAACATACATAGTAAGTCAAAGACCTTTTGGTAAAGGATTTTTTGTTCCTATCTAATTAATTATAAAATAACATCAGACTCATCATAAAAAAATAATGAATTGATGGGTCTACTACCGTGGGTTTTTAGATCACATCTAGGGGATCATCAGAACTAGAAAATGTTCAATAATCTTCTACAAGACTGTAGTATAATGAAAATTATAGAAGTTTAAATATAGAAATAGAAATAAAATTATTATTATGGAACTTTGGAAGTAATGGTAATGATTTAGACATAATTATTAGGCTCTTCAATAATAAGTGGAACTACATTTTTTGAATTGATGTAACATTAGTATTAAGAATTAGGAGAAACAAGTGGAACTCATGGTATAATAGTACACATTCACATTGGAATAGATGGTGTCTTTCGAACATATATGCTAGACAACTTCAACTATATATCATATTTTTAAGCCCAAAATTGTGCTCCTTACATAGTGAATACAGATGCCCCTAATTAAAACCAAGGGATTTGCAATTTTGATGTAGTCTAGATTGTGCTAATGATTTAGAAATAATAGGCTCTTACATAATAAGACTATGGAGTTTTATCCACATTTTTTTAAGATATAACATAATCACATTGACTACTTAATTTTTATCCCCCTCCTCCCCCCTCCAAATTACACCTTTGAGATAATTTAATTCACCAATTCAAATTCTTGTGAGAGCGATTCATCTTTCTTGAACTCAAAAACTAATATTAAATGGAGATGAATTTGACCCCATAATGGTAATTAAAATAAATGACACAAAATCATACATAGTAACTCAAAAACCTCTTAGGAAAAGATTTTATGTGATTTTCTAATTAATTTTAAAATAACAATAAACTCATCATAACAAATTACTAACTTGATGGGTCTAGTACCATAAGTTTTTGGATCATGTCCATGGGATCATTAGAATTAGAAAATTTTCAATAATCTGTTATAAGACCATAGTACAATGAAAATTATAGATTTTCAAATATGGAAATAGAAATAAAATTATCATCATGGAACTTTGGAACCAATGGTAATGATTTATAAATAATTATTAGGCTCTTGTATAATTAGTGGAAACACATTTTTTAAATTGATGTAACATTAATATTAATTATTATGAGAAACAAGTGGACTTGGTGGTATAATAGTACACATTCACACTAGAATAGATGGAATCTTTTGAACATTTATGTCAGACCACTTCAAATATCTATCATATTTCTAAGCCAAAAATTGTACTCCTTATGTAGTAAATACAGATGCCCATAATTGAAACCAAAGTAGTTTTAATTTTGATGTAGTCTATATTGTGCTAACAATTAAGCCATAATAGGATCTTGTATAACAAGTGGTATTTCATCCACATTTTTTGAAGATGTAACATAAGTAAATTGACTCCTTAATTTTTAGCCCCCTCCCCCCCAATTATACCTTTGAGATAATTTAATTCACCAATTCGCATACCTATGAGGGTGAGTCACCTTTCTTAAACTCATTAACAAATATTAAATAAAGATGAATTTGACCCTATAATGATAATTAAAATAACTAACACAAAATCATACATAGTAACTCAAAGACCTCTTGGGAATGGATTTTGTGAGATTATCTAAATAATTATAAAATAGAAATAGACTCATCGTAAGAAATTACTGACTTGATGGGTCTACTACCTGGGTTTCTGGATCACATCCAGGGGATCATTAGAATTAGAAAATGTTCAATAATTTGCTACAAGACCATAGTACAATGAAAATTATAGAAGTTCAAATATGGAAATAGAAATAAAATTATCATCATGGGACTTTGGAACTAATGGTAATGGTTTAGAAATAATTATTAGGCTTTTGCATACTAAGTGGAACGACATTTTTTAAATTGATGTAATATTAATATTAATTATTAGGAGAAACATGTGGACCTAGTGGTATAATAGTACACATTCACATTGGAATAGATGGTTTATTTTGAACATATATGTCAGACCAATTCATATATCTATCATATTTCTAAGTCCAAAATTATGCTCTTTATATAGCAAATATAGATACCCCCTGATTGAAATCAAGGGAGTTGAAATTTTGATGTAGTCTAGATTGTGATAATGATTTAGAAATAATAGGCTCTTACATGAGACTATGGAGTTTTATCCACATTTTTTGAAGATGTAACATAAGAAAATTTTCTAATAGTGATTTGACCCCATAATGGTGATTAAAATAACTCACACAAAAACATAACTAGTAACTCAAAGACCTCTTGGGAAAGGATTTTTTGTGCTTATTTAATTAATTATAAAATAACAACTGACTTGTCATAACAAATTACACTTGATGGGTCTCCCACCATGGGTTTTTAGATCACATTCAGGGGATCATCAAAATTAGAAAATGTTCAATAATATGCTACAAGTCCAATTAGTACAATGAAAATTATAGAAGTTCAAATATGGTCAAATATAAGTAAAATTATCATCATGGAACTTTGGAACTGATGGTAATTATTTATAAATAAATTATTATTAGGCTCTTGTATACTAAGTGGATTTTCATCCACATTTTGTGAAGATGTAACCTTATTAATTATAATTTAGGAGAAATAAGTGGTGGTGGTATAATAGTAGCCCAAAATTATTCTTGGTCACTTCTATCTTTTTTAATGCCATTATAACAAAATCAATTTCTTTATTACAATCACCAAGACAAAACCTGATCACTGACAATTGTGCTCCTTATCTAGTGAATATAAATGCCCCCTAATTTAACCCAAGGGAGTTACAATTTTGACATAGAGATCAATATACTAATTATTTAAAAGTAATAGGCTCTTATATTATATTAAGTGGAGTTTCATCCACATTTTTTAAGATGTAACATATTAAGCAAATTATCTAATAGGGATTTGACTCCTTAATTTTTAAGATGAACTTATTTTGAAATAATTTAGTTGTATGATTTATAGTCTTTCACTTCACATAATCCCTCTTACCCCACACACACAAAAACTGTATTAGTTATTAAATAAATATAATTGACATATTATTAATATAATATAATAATATCATTATTAATATTTTTATATATTAAACTAATTTATTATATATATTTTTAGATCATTATTGACGTGGTAGTAAAATTAAAAGGCATGAGGGAAGCCTTTAGGGTTGCTCATGCCATGGGATGCCATCAATCCATCTAATAATTATACCCTCCATAATTAAGTAATTTCAATCTATCATCTGGATCCCTTCATATCTAATGAAAATCTTATGCACAACAGTTAATGTCGAAGAGAAAATATATGAAATATTAATAAGAAATGGAAATTATATTAAAATAATCATGTTCATTATGAATGGAATATGTAATGAAGTGATTTGAAAATCTTCATTTATAGGGCCAAATCACATGACAATTAATAAAATCAAGAATCACATTTAAAACTTCATTGATGAAGATTAAATAAATTATAATATTATACCTATATATTATTGTTAATGTAGGGAAATAATTTTTAATTTTTAATAAAATTAAATGAATTTTTATGCCGTATAAAATTAAAAGTAACCAATCACATTTTGATAAGTAAGACTAAAGTATTGATACTCTTATAAACAACTATTGGTACTCAAAATATTAAGTTTAGTCATAGGTTTAAAAAATGTATTTTTTGGTGTCTTGTGATAAATCAGTTATATCATAAAATGTATAATGTGTTAGACCTTGCAACCTTATTTATAATTAGTTAAGATGACATTAAAATTTTCAAAATATTAATGATGACGTTTTGGCACTGTAATTCAATGTGAAAATTTAGGGTTCATGGCTAGTAGGACCTTTATCCTATATTGAAATATATAATATATAATAATAATAATAAAATATATTAATATATAATATATATTATTATATAATTTACATTATATACTATAAATTTTTATTATATACTTTGATTATATATATATATATATATATATATATATATATATATATACATATATATATATATATATATCATTTTAATGTATTAAATATATCACTCACCTTCAATTAGACTTGACTACTAGAGGTGCATTTATGTTTAGAAATAAGTAAGAGTCCCCAATGAATTAATTTGAAATTCAAATTTACTTCAAAAAATAGGGTCCATATAATTTTTAAATTTTTTAAAGAAGAATAAAAATTGTTGAACATGTTTGACTAGATATATAATTCTTATTCCTACATATTCTTAGTTTTTTCTAAACATACACTATAGAGCACTGATAAATAGGAATAAAGTAGGTTGTAGAGTGTTCCAAGTGTTGACCATATTTATTACTATCGTTTTTGTAGATACTTATTTTTAGGTAATTAATCTTAATAGTGTTCAATTTTTTTTTACTCTATCTAAAATGTGTAGAAATACATTTTATAAAGTATTTAATATTAATAGTGTTCAATATATATTTTTAATCTATCTAAAATGTGTGATTTATTTGTGTTTACTTGGACCTTTCATTCATTATTTGGAACCTTAATATGTTATGAAATTGCTAAGATTCAGATAGTCTAACTAGATTATTATAATATTTTTCCCCTACTTGAGTGTGCCTAGTTAGGATGTTAGTGAGCCTTCCACTAAAGGAGCACACACATGTTTATTGTTCAGGAAAACATGGTTTTCAATTTGTAACACTAAATGTCTATTTTTCTAAAATTAATGCTCTACCCGTATATACTTCAATCAATTTTTTTAAAAAATAGTATAATTTTTAAAAATGTGTGTCAAGCTCAGGGAGGCCTTGAGTTGGCCTAGGTAGCAGTGAGCCTTATTGTAAATCCCTATTCAAAAGGAAAGTATTTCAAAGGAGTTAAGTAGGTGTATAAGACAAAAATGGGTAGACTCCAAGTCCAGTTGTAATTCAACATGGGTAGACTCCTTGTTTGGTTTAAATTTTATGTAAAATAGTCATATAATAACTAATTTGCACATATGTTTATCATCTTATTCATTTGGTGAAAAATAACCAATTTCATATATTTAGCCAATAATTTTTTTAGTTCAAATGTACTTCCTTATAAATGAATTAACATGAATAATTACTCAAAATTTAACTCAATTATGATTAATGCGATGAGCCATTACAATCCAAAAAAATATATTATTCCCATCCATGATAATATAAAACATAAGATAATATAATAGGTATTCTCCCATAGCTTTATGCCATGGGATTTACCAGAATAATTAACTATACCCCCACCTATAATTAGGATTTGAAATTCTAGAGCTGGGTAAATGAAATCATCCAATTGAGTAGCCAACTTACTGTTGATGAATTTGTGTGTGATCCCAAAGTAAATAAATATAGAGGACTTATATTTCTTGAGGAAAAAAACCACCTTAATATTTAGAGGAGTAGTAATACCTAAAATTACATCATAAGAAATAGTCATTTTAGAATATTTAGATTCATCCTCAGATCCTTTCAGATTATTGATGTGACATGTGTCAAGGATGTAATGTGAACAATAAAATAAAATTTATAAGACTATAGTGAAAACATTAATATGATAGTGACACCTTGGGGCTTCACTTAGTTTTTATGGAGAGTGTTTATATCTCCAAATGCACCACATGGTTCCTTAGTGTTCAAAGAACACTTCTCATTTTAGAATTCTAAGAATTCAGAGCATGAGTAGCAAGTTGTAGCAAATTGATGTCACCTATGGTGAAATAGAGATATAGATATGTTTTAATGTCCCAATAATTTATATTGAGTGATGTTCGGGAGCCATCTTGGTCCATTATTCATTAATTATAGAGATTCTATGTTAATACTCAGTGAATTATGAATCAAATTTACAATGAACTTTTCCTAGCTTAGTACTAAATTTACCAATGTTAATCTTAGTCATGGCCTCAGGTACTAAGAGGATAGCCTATGTATATAGGTTTTACTTCTCCTTTTCTAGGTTATTAATATTTTGTTTCCTCACTTTGATCCATACCTTAGTTTGTTATGATTGGGCTTCAATCAGTCTCAACATCCTCTTCATGGATTATAGCCTCAGTAAACTATTGTCCACCAATTAGGGTCAAGCCTACAAAGTCTTCCAACTTCTAGGAGATGAATTCTTATTCTTCCACCATGGCCTTCTTTGTGGTAACTCTCTCTAGTCCATATATATCTTTATTGAATTTGATAGTGGTTGTAAATTTCACTAAGATAAGGGAAAGAACATAGGAAATAGCCATTCCTCTGCTAGGAGTTATAAAAAAGGCTACTCCCCTTGAGATCTAAAAAATGTACAAACATGATCTAAGGGAGACATCTAGGAATGAAATAAAGCATAACTCACAAGTCCTGGTAAGTATGGTGGTACACTGAATAGACAAATATAAAGGTCCAATGGAGGAGCTGAAGACACAAAACGAAGCCATGATTTAGTACTTGAAAAATATACTAAGTTAGCCTAAGGTAGTAATCCCAACTACTAGAAAGCCCACAATTACTCTTATATTTTATTTAAGTATGCTTGATTTTGGCTATGGTGAGGATTTGAAAACTGGGGCTTGGGCCATGAAGTATTGGTAAAAATATTTGAGCAACAAGGCCGAAAAAGTAATCCACTATGCACTAAAATTTCTATATGACATACTAGACAAGAAAGGAGAGTATATCCCCCTAGTTTTCATGTATGATGAAAAAATCAAGAATTGGGAGAAACTCAGGCTGATGTTGGATGAGATTTGTGATACTAGCATAGACACTTTAATAGTAAAAAATATCATCTCCTTGAATGATCTTAAACAAACCAAGGAGTATCAGCTAGCAGTTAAGCATCAATTGGTGGTGCTTAAGGAAGGTGTTTTTGATTTAGATGGAGATGGTGAATATTGATAGTACATGTGACATGATGGAGGAGGCGTTAAATGATTCCCAAAAAAGACTCATTGATGCACCTCAAGGAGCCTTCAACATCTAGAAGATTAGAGAGATAGTGTCACTAGAAAGCTCATGTGACCAATTAAAATCATTAGTCAAGAAAAGGCAAGTAATGCTTCATAAGGTTGCTAATTAGTTCACAAAATAATTTTCCAACTGGAACATCTTAAAGAATATACCAAGCATAGCTATAATTGTATAAGTAAAGGGAGTGTGTCCCTTTACAATGGTCAGTCAATTTTTGAGTCAAGAGATATAGCCTCAAAGATTTTGTTCCTATGCAATTTTCTCTAGTGTCAAAGTGATTTCTATTGTAAAATCACTAGTTTTGGTTTATAGATTTTGTCACTTGACTCTATATTTTTATGCCCATGGAAGTGACAACTATATCAATAGTTAAACTAGTTATAATGGTGTTTTATATCAATTTTCTACTTATTTTAAAAGGTTGTAACTACCTTATAAAGATATGAAACGAATCAAAACTTATGTTTCTTTTAACTATAAATTAGGACAAAGTTATTTCTTTTAACCAAAAATCTTTGAAAGGTGCACACACATTTTTGAACCATTAAACATAAAGTTCAAAGACTTTAATAAATTCTGACTTAGGTAAATTATCTTTTTATAGTAACCAAATATCCATCACCATATAATATTCATATAAATATAAACATCTCATAGTGATGAAAACCAACTAAACAACCATCATTTTCAATGAAGATGACCACTATCAATATATTCAGTATAAATAGAATAAATCCACATACCATAACACAAAGATTATGCCTTCATGAAATTCACCATATATGTCTTCTATATTGAGAATAATAGTAGGAAAATTTAAAGTATGAAGTTTATTCTAATTAGTAAAACAAATTTTTCCCAAAAGATCCTTACGCCTATCGTCTAAGCCATATTTAAACATTACGTAGCAACTGTTTCTTTATAACAGTTTCTTGAAGACAACCACATCAAAAATTAAAATAAAATAAGTTTTTGAAAATGATTTAAAAGAGATAATAAAAATGAAACATCCTAATAAAAATAAATGCATCATGCATTAGTGGTATCCACTCTAGCTCCTCCATCTTTGATTATCTTGGGTCTCGATTGATCCTGATTCACTTCTAGTGCTTTCATTCTACTCCTATATTCCTGGTACTTGGTAACCATTATAGTAATGTTATTTCTCCCTAGTGTGGTACTAATATATAACTTGGTCCTCCATTTATGAAGTGATTTTTCCATTTCCATCAAAGATTCAAACATATTGCCCCTCCTTGTTTTTGATGAAGTTAAATAATCCTGCAACGTGTAAACTTTTCCAAATAATATCCATTTTCTCTTTCTAGATTGGCTATCTCTTTATGAAATACTTCTTTAAATTTCAAAGTCACTTCTAAGATGTTTAATATATTATCATCAAAATCATCAACTATTTCCACTTCCATATCATTGTAATTTCCTTTGATTTCAACTACCATCTCAAAATATTATTGAAGTACTTTATTTATTTCCTTAATAAAATTATGATATATATTTAACTTCTAATCCAAGCAGTTGAACAAGGAAGGATAAATTTCCTTAAGGTCATTCACTATATTTTCTCCAATTAACATTGGAGGATCTATGGAAATAATCTCTACGACCTCTTGTGAGAGTATGAAAGTGTAGCTTTGCTTTGCTCTGACATGCTAAAGTTCTGCAACAAGACCCTTTCTTTTATCAGCTACTTGGGTGTAAAAATGGATTGCTCTATTAAGGTAAAACAAACCATATTAATAAATTTAATTTATCCATTAAGTATAATCCTTAACATAACCCAAATTCTTCTAAATTTTCTATTTGGCCTCAACATCGACACCTTCTATGTTAGAGATTGAGGCTTCATTGGGAGGAGTAAAGAATTATGAAATGATATTGTTAAGAGACAAAACCTGAGACTGTAACATCAAATTTTATTTCATCTAATCTTTCACCCTTTTGATCAAGGCATTGACAAAGAAGTTAACATGATAAACATCACTTTGTATAGTAGAAGGCCCCATATCAACATGAGTAATCTTATACTCAATGTCAGTTATCTCATTCTCATTTAGATCCTTTATATGATCAATAAATTCCAACAATCAATGCCTAAAATAGGCATTATTCACCATCCTAGACATTGATTTAGCCTTCTTAGGCTTTGAGGAACTTTGCAGTAACTTGGAGACTATATCAATTTTAGATATCATTGTTGGTATACTTTTTCTCTTCTTCTCAACTACTTTTTTCAACCATCTAAGAGAAGTTTTCAAAGTTGTATTTTTAGTGTTTTTACTTTCAACTCTTTCAATTACAAAAATATAAACAACATTTTCAGTGGGGGAAGGAGGAACTTCAGAAATCATGGGAAAAGAACCATCATCAATCACATTTTAAAACATATCATTAGAGTCAGTAAGCACTAAGTTCACATGGTTGCTTTTATTTTTAGGAATGGATGAGTGTATACCATTCTATTCATAAACTATTTTTAGTTTAACCACTTCTTCAGGCCTATCACCATCTCCACCTGATTATGAATTAGTTTTAGATAGACTAATTTGTTATCTCCTAGATGAAACATTAACATTAGAAGTTTTTACAACTCTATGATCATTTTTCTATGGATCCCTTTATTCATGAGTGTAATCTTCATTTTATCACCACTTTCCATTCAACTAGTTTTGAGTTCTTTTAAACATAGGAGAAGTTCAAACTTTCAAATTTGAAATTTCGTTTTTTAACTAATTAACCTTGGGAAGAGGTTTGGCCATGATGGCTTGATACTTAGGGTCTACAAATTTAGAATCTTCTTCAACACTCTTAGGAATCTGAAAGGAGAGGCCATAATCCTAGATTTTTTTTCAAAGTTAACCTCATAAATTCCATCTTCTATACTTTTATTTCATCATTACAATCTTCCCAAAAATCTTCAATACTAGGGTGATTTTCATAAGAGATACTTCCATACAAATTTTGTCTCACATAACCTTTTCTATAAAAATTATCCCTCATAGAGAAATATTGAAGATTGTATTCGTTTAGAATATTTTCTATTCCTTTAGTACTTTGATTATTTTTACAAGAAAAAGAAAACATTGATAATGGAAAAATATATCATCGCTTCCCCATATTCACATATTTTTCACTAACTATAGACATATGTCTACAAACCTCCAAAAATCTAGGAAATCATTTCCATACTGGGGCAATTTCATTGGAGCTTTCTCAAAATCCCCTACCTACATAAAAGTGAACCTCTCAAACTGAACATAAAATCTTTCATACTTCATAACTAAAGAGGTTATTTCAAAATAAATCTATAGCTCAAGGTTTCTATCTAATCTTCTTACAACTTCCATTAAAAAGGTATTATTAGCATGACAATGATCATTCATCCCAAACTATTTAGTGAATTATGGAAAATATTTGTATACAAACATATCTAGTGTCAGAAGCCCTTATGGTTCCAATCCTACCTAGATAGCCCTTTAACTAGCTAAAATACATACCAAGTATTATCACATATGAAAAATAGTAGTATGTTGAAATTTTGCTAATTTTCATTTAAATGGTAACTAATAACTTCTCCCCAGTCAATGAATTGTTTATCATTACACATAACTAGAATAAACTAACACATCTAGAATTCAAAGGAGTCCATTTGAGCATTTCCAAATACATAGTGTAATAGGGTAATAGCATCTAAGATTTCATCCTTAAAATGTATTTTTTAAGCTTAGCAGGTAATTGAGACTTACCTCTTTTCTAAGACTTTAGCTGGTTCTTTGCTATAGAATTTTTACACCAATTTTCATTTACTCTAAAGAATTCATCACCCACAGCTATAGACATTTCTTCCACAGTTTCTCTTTCAAGAAGCTTCAATGCATGAAAAAATTTCTTTGGAGTGATTTTTTTAACAACTAACCCATTCACAACCTTTATCTCCTACATCTCTGGAATGTACCTTCTTGTGCATGTAATTACTAGGTCAATATTTTGTACAACCTCAAGAAAACATCCAAAACTTTCTAAACCACTCTACAAAATTCTATCCTTCAATGGCATTCTAGTGTTCTATTCTAAGAATGTCTAGAGTTCTTCCAAATTTAGTGTCTAAACTATGTATCATTCACACCCAACTAATGGCTTTCAATTCCTATTTGCATGAGCACCAATATGTAAAGAGAGAATGCCTATGTCTTTGAGAAGTAATTATAGAGAGTAGAAATGAAGTTGAATGAGATAAAAAAATTTAACCACCTGAGTTATGTTATAATATTGATGAGACATGTTTTTAATGCTACATTAATGTGGTTTTTAATTCTATCCCTCAAAATAAATGCTTTAAGATTTATGTGCCTCCAAAAATTTTGGAAAAGATAGCTTCAAGTTGTGCCATACAAGTCATTAATCGAAGTAGTAATGATTAAAAAATTTAGAGAACAAAGCTATATTGTGGGGTTGTGAAACTTTAAAACTTTAAAACCAATAGTTGGGAGTTTTGAAGTTTTGAAAACCTCTGACTTACCGACTACGCAAGACTCACAACTGACAGAAAGGTCAACCAAATCCAGTGATTGAGAGGTTGTAAAACTTTAGAACCCCATGAATTTGTTTATGAACTTGGGAGATCAATGACTTAGGTTATCAAACTCAAATAACCTGTGACATTAAGTAACAATAAAGAGTGACAAAGGTATCAAAACTAGGAAAATGAATGGGATGAAGACATAGGAAACTCAAATAGGAGAAAATAAAAAATGCGTAACACAAATTCAAATTTAGGGGTAAAAATTGGCAAGCTTTGAGAGTATTTTATGATGCATCCCTTGTTATAGAGATTTTTTGTATAGTGGTAAACTATACATTATTCAGAAAAACAATGTATATAGTTAAATTGTAAATTATTAATGAAGTTTGTTCATGGTTATGATTCTCTTATTATAATTGAAGTACATTAATCTATTTCCCTTGATTAGTTGATTGGTTGTCATAGATGTTTATCTTTGTGGTAGTCATGTAGAAGATATCTGTGGATTATAAAATCCTTTCTAATTTTATGAATTTAGTAATGGGGTATTGATAGCCTTTTTCAAGGGTAGTCCTAGGCTCACGGATTTAATGGGAAAGAATTCTTGAACTGTAGATTCAGAAAAAGAATTTCAACTAATTCTTGACTCCTAAGATCTGTAGGGCTATGAGGCCTAGTTCAATATTTATAAAGACTCTTCCTTCATTGTCCATTGATAAGTAAAGCTTGGTTTACTCCATTTGTTGCTACCTATGAGCTGCCATTGTTTATCTTTTGAAATTTTCTCAGAATAGATTGTAAAGGGTATTTGTGAAAGCTATCTTGCACTCAGACACATAGTTGAGTTCTTTTTGGATCAAATTATAAACAATTGGGTTCATTTGAGTCACTTTTATGTAGTTTATAGGGTTTTGGAGCTTTAATGGTAGGATATATACAAGATTTTAGATTATATGTGCCCTAGATTCTATTTATACTTTTCCTTTTGAACCTTTGCATTTTGTCCCCAAAATATCTACTATTTTGTTTTATTTTGATTGTGTGGCACCTATGTGGCATCATTTTGAATATTTTATGGAATTTTTAATAATTTCCCTTTGGTACTTAGCCATTGGTATTAAAATACCTCCATATGATCTTTTCACTCCATTAGATTTTTAAGCATGGAATATACTGAGCAGGGGGGGGTGAATCAGTATATTCTATATCTTATAAATCTTTCCTTTAACCAAATTCCACTTATTCAAACATTCAAGATATGCAATAAAACTCAAACAATAAACATCCACATAAGATAAAGAGAGACACCAGACGTAACGTGGAAACCCAATGTGGGAAAAACCATGGAGAATCAATCTCAAATATATTCATGAGAACAACCCCATAGGAGCACCATACCCCTTTGCCAAGTACAAACCTCAGCTACAATTCGTGAGCACCAACCCACAGGAGCTTCAAACCCCTTTGCCGAGCACCAACCCAACACCTATTCATGAGTACCAACCCACAGGAGCACCAACCCCTTTGCCGAGCACTAACCCAGCAATAATTTGTGAGCACCAACCCATAGGAACACCGACCCCTTTGACAAGCACCAACTCGGTAACAATTCGTGAGCACCAACCCCATTATGTATACCACACACCTATCTCTCAATGTTGTTATCTCAAAAAATGATAGATCAATACAACATCTTCTTTCTCTCTCTCACTTTTGCTCTTCTAAGCTCGATATAACAAATAAAAATCATCTCTCACAATTGCTCTTCTAAGCTAGATATTACAATATCAAATCAACCTCTCACTTCCACACTACAAATGGCTACTCAAGCCTTTATTTATAGCTTTCCAAATGATCTTTGGCCTTCCCCCTTTGTGACCTTTCAATTCTCATGGAAAATGGCACCAATCTTGGATGACCATTCATATCCAAGCATTTGAAAAGTCATGTGGTGACCCTTCATGACCAAAAATGTCTTTCCCACTTTTGTCCTTATCTTTGGTGACTTTTTGTATTCCTCAAAGTGTCCCTTCATGAGAAATTCACCCTTTACTCTTTTTGCTTCACTTGGTGACTCTTGGTATTCCCCAAGATGACTCTTCATGGGAAAATGTGTCCCATCCTTCTTTTGTCTTTATCCCATGACTCTTCGACTTCTCCATGGGCCCTTCTTTTGTCTCATATGCAACCAAAAATATATTCTTTAATATTAAATAAATATTAACTCATATGAGCCAAGATATATTTATTACAATCAACATTAAATGAAATGGGGCCTTTATCACCAATAATACTAAACCTTTGACATCAATGACAATATTTCCAACATAGATCAATTCTTAGCAATGGAACGAGAGTCATTGGATCATCAAAGATGCATGTCTTTTGCATTTTAGACTCAAGACTATATTTTCATAAACATAATATAAACTTTAGGCTAAGACATTCATTCAAATATTAATGAAAATATGCTTCATCTATAGGATCATGATCTGGTGTCCTACTCTTGATTGGTTTCTTTATTAGGTGGGACCCATTTACTTTTAGTCTTTGAATGAGAGGATGACAAGTGTTAGTCATTTAGGCCATCTATATCATTTTGACTTCTCAAATGTGCCTCACTCTATTGGATCATATTTTGGTGATGCATCATGGACCATTAGATCATTTGAGTTTCATGATTTTTAGTTTTTGTTTAAGCTTTAAAATTTCAATTATGTGCATGTTTAAGGTATCTCCTCATAGATACCTCCAAACAAAATTCTTGTAGTGTGAATCAATGTTCTTGACAAATAAAAAGGTGTCATGGTTATATAAAATCCATTTCAAGAACATTTTAAATAAACATGGAATTTATTCCAAGGCCCATTGAGGTATCTCCTAGGAGATACCTAAAAGAAAATTCTAATCATGTGCATGTTCAAGATATTTCCTAGGAGATACTTCCAAAGAAAAATCCAGTCATTTGCATCACAGTTATTATCAAGTAAAAAGGTGTCATGGTTATATCAAATCATTTGTAAGGAATTTTTGAATCAACATGGAATGTATTTCAAATCCCCTCAAGGTATCTCCTAGGAGATATCTTGAAAAAAAATTATAATCGTGTGTGTGTTTAAGGTATCTACTAGGAGATACCTCGAAACAAAATTCCATTAGTGTGGATCAAGGTTATTTATAAATAAAAATGTTTCATGGTTATATAAAATACCTTTAAAGGACCTTTGAAATTAACATGAAAGGTATTCCAATGCCCCTTGAGGTATTTCCTAGGAAATACCTTGAAAGAAAATTCCAATCGTGTGCATGTTCAAGGTATCTCCTATGAGATTTTTAGAAATGCAATTACATTAGTGTGCATCAAGGTTCTTGAAAAATAAAAATTTGTAATTATTATATCAACATGTAAGGTATTCCAAGGCCCTTTTAGGTTTCTCCTAGAAAATTCCAATCATGTGCATGTTCAGGGTATTTTTTAGGAGATACCTTGTGTGCACTAGAGTTCTTGCCAAATAAAAAGGTGCCACTATTATATAAAATCCATTACAAGGCATTTTAAATCAAAATATAAGTTATTATATATCCCTTTAGAGATACCTTGAAATAAAATTCCAAATCATGTTCATGTTTAAGGTATCTCCTAAGACATATCTCGAATAAAAGTTCCAATAGTGTGCATCATGGTTCTTGACAAATAAAAAGTTATCATGGTTATGTCAAATATTTTGCAAGGAAATTTTCCAAAAGGATGGAAGGTATTCCAAGGCCCTTAAATTTATTTTATTTAGACTTTTGCTTTTAAACCTTTTCATTTTCATGCCCACAAGATCTATTATTTTATCTTCTTCTACTTGTGTGGTTACTATGTGGCATCAATTTAAATATTTCATGGAATTTTTCATAATTACCCTTTTTTACTTATCCATTGGTATTAAAATATCTCCCTAGGATCTTTTTTAGCTATTGAATCAATTCTTAGTGATGCAATGAGAGTCATTGGATCATCTGACATACACGTCTTTTACATTTTAGAATTAGGGATATCTTTTCAAAAACATCATGTAAACTTTAGGCTAAGACATTTGTGCCAAGATTTATGAAAATATGCTTCATCCATAGGATGATGATCTAGGGTCTTGATATTGATTGGTTGCCATATCAGGTGGGACCCATATAATTTTAGTCTTTGAATGAGAGGATGCCAACTGTCAGTCATTTGGGCCTTCTATGTCCTTTTAACTTATGAATTGGTCCTCACTCCATTAGATCATCCTTTGGAAATGCATCATGGACCATTAAACATTATTAGGTGTATGATGTTTAGTCTTTGCTCAAGCTTCTTCTCACTCCATTTGATCAAGATCTAGTGATGTGGCTAAATCCATTTGATCAGTTAAATTATGGACCCTTTCATTTCCCTTAGCCCAAACCATTTGGTGAGCCTCCACATGGAAGTGTAACATATATTTGTTTTCTAAGATCCATATTTATTATTTCATTATTGTTCTTTGGGTCAAATAGGAAGGATTGACCTATAATTTTGGTGCATCACCCTGTTAGCTTTCTTAGGAGAACTTATCCCCTTTATAACCCTTTTCTCATAAAAAACTAGCTTAGTTTTAGTTTTACCTGAGAATCAAATACAAAGCTAGCCTACTCTAAAATTTCATCCCCAACATAGGTTACCCATAACCTAGGTTTGTTCCCATTTTACAAATCCACTCAGAAAAGCCTTACAACCACTTCTCCCAAGGGTGAAGGTTAAGATATAAATGTTAAATCAAATCCATTGCAAAGACCTTTTCAAGCAACATGGAAGGTATTCCAAGGTTGTTAGAGGTATCTCCTAGGAGATATTTTGAAATAAAATTACAATCATGTGCATGTTCAAGGTATCTCCCAGGATATTTATAGAAAGAAAATTCCAAAAATCCCTTAAGGTAGTTTCAAAAATCACATAGGGTACTATCAAGAAGCTTGATGTACTTTCAAAAATCCCTTAGGGTACTGGACTACTTACAAGGGTGAAACTTTAAAGTAATTTTGGGTACCCCTTCATATCTTCGACTACTTCATCCAAGGCATCCATTAGTGCCTTTTGTGTAAAGTAAAATTCTACTCCTTCCATGAAGTAAAACTTCACTCTTGACCCTATTTTAAATGTTCCTAGGATATAAATTGAAGAAGGAATCCACTCTTGTTCACACAAGTCATTCAAAAAATTTGTTTGCAAAAAATGTCTGATGTAAAAAATCCAAACAAAAAATTCCAAACACCCAAAGTTATTGATGCAAAAATGAAACAATATATGTATAGGAGCACCATCAATAGATATGGTGGAAATCATACACTGTAACCTAAATTCGAAGACAAAGGAGTGATGATAAAATTTAGGCATCTACATGATCCTCCCCTATTGTCATACCTAATAAGATGGATGGTTTTTTTATATTTAGAGTTCCTAATTATGAAAATGTTTTGACATAATGGGATATAGTATTGTATGATAAGAAAATCCAAAATTGGGGTCGATAGCATGTCATGTGGGCCATGCCCATAAATTGTAATTTATCTTGAATCCTATTTAATATTTTTTATTTATAATGTATTCTCATTTCATAATCTCTAGATCTAATGAAATTTTTATAACTTCATGCTATGCTTAATTGTATCTCTTCCAACATGGTAAGTTTTGGTGGTAACACAAGACTCATAATAATCTTACCATAATTATGTTAATTTGAAAAGAAGTAGCCTCAAGTAGTGGACAATAGTAATGTTTTGGTAATATTGATTTTATACATTGATAAAAATTTGTGGTAATATCAACTTTTACACAACTGAGATAGTATTTCCATATTCCATTGATTAGTTAGTATCAAATAATTATTTATCATACCCTGATGATGGTTTATGGATTGTGAACTAAAACATCATTCAAAAACCTACAACACAATTTTTTCTAAAAAATTCACTAACTAATCAACTTTTAAATTTAAGTAAAGTATTTTTTTAATAATTTAACCAATCTAAAAGAATCTTTGTGTAATGGGTATATATTTCAATTTTACCTTGATGTTTTAACTTAATTTAATTTTTAGAATCATAAATAATATGCCTAATAAATTAAAATTTCCATCTTTCTATGCCTACATCATGACTTTTTATTTGTTAATTATTAGTGTTCACCTTATTCAAAGGCATCAACTTATTTTTTATGGGTTTTTGGTGGTATTTAAGAGGAATAATCCTTGGTTCATAATTTTTGATATATTCCATATTATCTAAAAAAATTGATTACATTGAAAAGACTAATCATTGTTTGAGATGATTTTATATAGGTTCTAGGGTTTTGAAGCTTTAATCGCTATATATATACAAGATTTCAGCTTATATGTTCCCTATATTTTATTTAGACTTTTGATTTTAAAACTTTACATTTTCATATCCATAAGATTTGTTATTTTGTCTTCTTCTACTTGTGGGGCAACTATGTGGCATCATTCTGAATCTTTCATGGCATTTTTCATTATTTCCGTTGGTTACATAGCCATTGGTATTAAAATACCTCCTCAAGATCATTTCACTTCATTAGATCAATGATCGAAGATGCAACTAGAGTCATTGGATAATATAAGATGCATGTATTTTACATTTTGGACTCAAGGATATCTTTTCATAAACATAATGTAAAATTTAGGCTAAGACATTCATGTCAAGCTTTATGATAATATGTTTCATCCATAGGATGATGATCTAGGGTCCTACTCTTGATTAGTTACTTTATCAAGTGGGACTCATTTAATTTTAGTCTTAAAATGAGAGGATGCAAAGTGTCAATCATTTGGGCCTTACATATCCTTTTGACTTCTCAATTTTGCTTCACTCCATTGGATCATCCTCCAATGATACAACATGGACTGTTAAACTATCTAAGTTATATGATGTATAGTTTTTTCTCAAGCTTCTTCTCACTCCATTTGATCAAGATATAGTGTTGTGGCTAGATCCATTTCATAATTTGAGATAAATTCTATGTAATCTTGGACTCTGGACTACCTCACTCTATCCAATAAAGGTGTATCAATGATAGAAGAGCCATTTGATCTTGCAAGATGCAAGGGAGTTAAATTATAGACTGAGAGATGAATAAACATAAGCTAAGAGGCTAAGGGTTAATAAATACATCAAGGCCTTACTATTAAAACATAAATAAAAGGACCAATCTAACATAAAATTGGGCTGAGGGTACTATATTTTAAACTAAGGTGTCAAGAAAAAAGGCCCTAGGAAATAGCTCAAAGGAAAATTCCATGTGTGGATCAGAGTTCTTGGAAAATAAAAAGTTGTCATGGTTATATCAAATACCTTGAAAGGACCTTTTAAATTAACATGGAAGGTATGCTAAGGCCTTTTGAGGTATCTCCTAGGAGATACATTGATTACATCAAGGTTATTTCCAAATAAAAAGGTGCCATGGCTATATCATTACTCTCATAAAATGTAATAGTGAAAAGACAAGCCCATGTTGGTGGATCCTAGAGATCCATAGTCTATGTCTAATCAAATATCAAGATCTAATGACTCCCAAATAATAGAGCTCAATGTTGACTCAATTAGGGCCAACCATTGAACATAATGCCCTATAGATATATATGAAAATCAATATCCTTAGATTGGTTTTTGTCTATAGATAATTCTATCTAAGACACAAGACATAGATTAGGTACATTATAAATAGATAAATAGATAGATATTTTAATAACATCCATGAGATAAAAAATAGTCTATGGGACCACCAACAAAAAATCAAAAGCCAAAGAAGTGAAAAGAGCATTCCCAATCAGGCCTTTGACAACTCACCATTCAAAGCAGACACGACATATCCATTATAGATATGAAGATATCATCCCATGGATGAGAATTGGTGTAAGACCAATGGAACAGAGCTTGGGGATTTGAAAAGTAGTTGGATTATTCACTTCTAGATGGATTATGGGTTACCACTTTGTGTAAACACTTGTCTTCTAATGAAATTTTCTTGATCCATGGATGATTCTAGGGTTAACCATAATTATATCCTTCATGATGAATTTTTTATATTAGATGATAAACATGATGGTGATACCTCAAAAGCTAATAATTCTTTGGTTATCAAAAAGAACAAACTTTTCCCCCCTCTTTCTATTTTCTATATATATAGGTCTTTATGACAAAATAGATATTATCAAAAAATCATTTTATCATATGATCTCTCTATTTTTCTTTTAATTTCACCTCTTGGTGAGAATAAACTATACCAAGATGGAATTGGTAAACTCTTGAAGTATAAGAAGGTTGTTCTTTAATTTCACTATTATGGTAATAGTGTATACTTATCTCACCTAATTACTAGTTCATCTACTCATATATGTTGTGTTTACTTCTCTAGTTGTGTTTAGTATTTTGTATCTTTTATTCAAAATCCTACATGTTGATATTGTGATTGGTTAGTGTCTATTTTAGACCTCTCATTTCATTTCCCTTAGCCTAGACCATTTGGTGAACCTTCACATGGATGTATGATAGATAGTTCTTTTTTGATCCCCATATTTATTATTTCATTAGTGTTATTCAGGTCAAGTAGGGAGGATCAACCTATAATTTTGGTGCATCACCCTCTTATCTTTCTTAGGAGCCCTTACCCCATTTATAACCCTTTTCTAATGAATCACTAAGTTTATTTTTAGTTTTAGGTGAACATCAAAGTTAAATTTGGCCTACTTTGGAGGTTCATCCCTAACATAGGATATCCACAACCTGGGATTGTTCCCATTTTATAGCTAGATTGGGAGAAGACTCAAAACCACTTCTCCCAAGGGTGTGAATTGAAGTTCTAACAATTTTTGGCATGCTCAGTGGGATAAAAGACTAAAGAAATGGAATTATTATTGTTTTTCTTTTGCATATCAAACTTTTAGTCACTCACCAAACATCAATGGTGGCTCCAAGAATCTATCACCTAGTTTGAGTAGTCTAGTGTCGAATCATAATTATCTAGTATGTAAAATCAACTATAGACATGTAAGGATAATACTGAGAAATCATAGCCATACAAGGATCAAATTCAGAAACTGAGCTTGGTGTTTAAGAGTAATAAGATTCTTTCTTTCTCCCTCAAGATCTACCAAAAGAATCCTTAAATTTCCCATGTTGGACACTCACACTATCTACAAGCAAGGATAATTTCTTTACCCTCTTCACATCTACCTTTCAGGTTGGAAGCCTATTGTACAAAAGGTGGAAGAGGAAATTTCAGTCATAAGAGAACCTAAAGAAGATAATGTAAGAGTCGATGATGAAGAGATCATAATAGGTAGCCCATTTATTTCAAAAGAGGTAGAATTCAATTTAAACTAACCTTTTTGGCATGGATTTAATACTAATGAGCCAGATCTTGACCAAGTCAATCCTCAGGATGAAATTTTGAGTGAAGTTGATGAGCAAGGCATCATTGGTGATCAAGAGATACAGCTTGAGGGACCATTACCTTGGGTGATAAAGAGGACCTCAAAGATGAATAGAGATTTCCACATAAGCATGAGATTTAGGAACAAGGCTCGGGAGACTTGTTTGTGAATTGGGGAGAAAACACTATTCCTCTCTAAGTGAAATATGATCTGATTATGCCCAAAGAACATGATAATATAGTAGTAATATTCAAGAGTAAGGTAAAACATGATTTCTCAATGTTTGTATTGATAGGAAGATGATTTATCAAGTACCTATCTTAGTTGGAAGATAGCAAGGAGGAGATGCCATAGGTTGTGCTCAATTTAGAGCACAAACTTGAACTTTCATAAGAACAAGATTAGCTTGTTCATCCAATCTATGGAGTGTATGTGATGAAGAAATAATATTGGGAGGGTGAGTTAATTTTTTTTCTTATTCTATGATAATAATATTATCACATTGATAAAAATCTAGCGCTTCTCCACATTGGTTTACTTCCCTCTATTGGTGATACCAGACTCTATCAAGACATAATTTGTAACCTCTTGAAGTAATGTAAGGTTGTGATTTGATTTAATTATTATGATATAGTGTGTACTTATGTCATAGATATAGTATTTCATCTACTCCTATACATTGTGTTTGGTGATCTGTATCTTTTGGTTGAAATCCCACATATGGATACTAAGATTGGTTAGTGTCTGTTTTAGACCTACCATTTCATTTCCCTTAGCCTAGACCATTTGGTGAGCCTCCACATGGATTTTTAATAGATATTTGTTTTCTAAGATCTTTCTTTATTATTTCAATAGTGTTCTTTAGGACAAAAAAGATGGATCAACCTATAATTTTGGTGCATCACCCTATTAGCTTTCTTAGGAGCACTTATCCCATTTATAACCCTTTTCTCATAAATCACTAGCTTAGTTTTAGTTTTAGGTAGCATCAAAGATGAAGCCAACCTACTCCAAAAGTTCATCCCCAACATAGATGACACATAGCCTAGGTTTGCTCCCATTTTATAGAAACACTGGGAAAAGCCTGACAACCACTTCTCCCAAGGGTGCAAGTTAAGTTGTAATAATTACATCAAATCCATTATAAAGACCTTTTCAAGCAACATGGAAAGTATTCTAAGGCCCTTCAAGGTATCTCCTTGGAGATACTTCAAAATAAAATTCCAATCGTGTGCATGTTCAAGGTATATCCTAGGAGATATCTAGAAAGAAAATTCCAAAAAACCCTTAGGGTACTATTAAGAAGCTTGATGTACATTAAAAATACCCTTAGGGTACTTGACTGCTTACAAGGGTGAAACTTTTAAGTATGTTTGGGCACCCCTTCAAATCTTAGACTACTTCATCCATGTCATCCATTAGTGCCTTCTATGTAAATTAAAATATTACTCCTTCCATGAAGGATAAATCCAATGTTGACCTTGTTTGAACTATTCTTAGGAGATACCTTGAATGAGGAATCCACTCTTGTTTTCGCAAGCCATTCAAAACATTTGTTCGCACAAAATGCCTAATACCAAACCCCCCAAAAAATTCCAAAGACACAAAGTTCTTGATGAAAACATGAAATGATCCATGTATAGGAGCACCATCAATATATATGGGTGAAATCATACACTGTAACCTAAATTCAAATACAAAGGAGTGATAATAAAATTTAGGCATCCACATGATCCTCCCCTATTGTCATACCTAATAAGATGGATGGATTTTTTATATGTAGAGGGCCTAATTGTGAAAATGTTTTTACATAATGGGATCTAGTATTGTATGATAAGAAAATCCAAAATTGGGGTCGATAGCATGTCATGTGGGCCATGCCCACAAATTATAATTTATCTTATATCCTATTTAATATTTTTCTTTGTAATGTATTCTTATTTTGTAATATCTAGATCCAATGAGTTTTTTTATAACTTCATGGTATGCTTCATTATATCTCTTCAAAATTGGTAAGTTTTGGTGGTAGCATAAGACTCATAATAATCTTACCATAATTATGTTAATTTGAAAACAAGTAGCCTCGAGTAGTGGACCACCGTAATGTTTTGGTAATATTGATTTTGTACATTCAGAGAAAATTGTGGTAATATTAAATTTTACATTTAAGTAAAGTATTTTTTTAATAATTTAACCAATATGAAATAATCTTTGTGTAATTGGTATATATTTTAATTTTACCATGATGTTTTAACTTAATTGATTTTTTTCAATCATAAATAATATGCCCAATGGATTAAAATGGCCATGTTTCTATGCCTACATTAGGACTTTTTATTTGTTAATTATTAATGTTCACCTTATATCAAAGGCATAAACTTAATATTTATGGGTTTTTGGTGGTATATAAGAGGAATAATCCTTGGTTCATCATTGTTGATAGCTTCCATATTATTTAAAAAAAATCTTGATCACAATGAAAAGACTAATCACAGTTATTTAAGAGACCGACCATTAGCCACATAACCTTACACACCATTTTGTGTCAATATCACTTGGAGGACTAAAAATTATAAATATTATAATAAACTTAGTGCATCTTAACCCTCTATTCTATTACCTACAATTCAATGAGTTTTTAAATTGAGTTTTAAAAATGGTTCCTTTAAATTTCCTAGTCTCTTGTGTCATAGACCATGTTTTAATATATTATGATAGGAGTTGCTCTTATTATCATTATTATAATAATACAATTAATTATTTATCTTTTATAAGATACAATAAAGAAAGTAATGTTCAAATTTGACATCAAATAGTATATCTCAGCTATGAGTGTTTTTCAATCCTACATCCAATGCAATTTGTTTGTCTTGATGAGATATAGGATGAAGTATCTATAATGAAAAGGGGATGTGTACCCAGATTTCTAGGGTTCCTTTGCTCAATAAAGTTTTTTTCCATGGATGGTATTTTCAAATGTTTTTAAAATCATGAATTTCTCATGGGGATATCAAATATTTATACTATGGTTTGAGATGTCATTAGTTTGTTTATCAATGATTTAATTTCATAAATTAATTCACCCATTAATTAAGACAACCTTTGTTAAGTCACATGTTGATATTATTTTAGTAAATCATTATGTCACCCAAATACATGGAGATAGACATAGGTTGGTGTTAATCTACTAATTTTGTTTCCTCATCCATTTAGTACCTTATTATAGTAATCCATTTATCCTTCAAGTATGTGTGCATACCTATAACTTAATTATATTTTTATCTATCTTGTGGCCTTGGTAGTCACTTTAAAACACCATATATTTTATATATCCATATAATTTTTTTATTGGAACATAAATCCATGTTAATTAAATAAATAATTAAATATGTTTCATTTCATATTACATTTTTCTGTACTTGGATTGGTGTTTTATTATCATTATCATATCATGAGACCTTGATTGTATATGTTAGTTATTATCATTTATTTAATGGACATACATTATTATTCTATTGATATTTTATTTATATGATTCTTTCCATTATTACTAAGTGATAATTTTGTATCATTGAAATAATATCACCATCTTCAATATGTATGCATGTTGGTTAAATTTATTTCTATTAACTTGTTATAGATAGTCACTAGCATTCCACTCACTATTCTAAATTATAATTGGTGTTAACTAATTACATTGAAAATTTTATTATTCATCACTATCTTAATCTACCATATTATATCTCATCAGTGTGATAGGAATTAATACATAGATATAGCTACTAAGGATTGATAGTACCTATGATTAGCTATGATTTAGTTAAATGTATTATGATAAACATACATGGTTGTTACTAATGCTTATATGGATACCATACATGATTTTGAATTATCTTATATATGATATATAATTTTTTAGGGTACTATCTACTTATAGGGGTGAAAATTTAAAGTAAGTTTGGGTGCCCCTTCATATCCTAGACTACTTCGCCCAAGGCATCCAATATGCCTTTCATGTAAATTAAAATTGTACTCCTTCTGTGAAGGATAAATCCACTCTTGTCCCTATTTTAAATGGTCCTAGGAGATACCTTTAATGGGGGATCCACTCTTGTTCACACAAAATGTTTGATGCAAAAACTCCAAACAAAAAATTCTAAAGACCCAATGTCTTAAATAGAAATTATGAAGACCAAAATATATCATACAAACTATTCAAAAAAAAACATGAAGACCAAAATATAATAATAGGGCCCAATCAAAAATTTTGAGCACCTGGCTAGGGCTTGTGAATTATCTGAGGTAGTTATTGTGCACACACAATAAACTACACTAATAAACTCACTAGTACACACATATAAATATGAATCAACTTGATCTTAATTGACTTAATCAACATGTTCACAAATCCTCACCATCTTGTTTCTTTTTAACCTCATTATATTGATATAGTCTATGTGTTGTAGCATGCTATTATCAAATAATATTCAAATCTAGTAGTGTTTGTTGATGAATCCTACTAACCTGGGCGATGAGTCTTGCATGTTTTCCCTTAGTCAACTAAAAGATACTCTTTAATAAATTGACTTCAGTGACCTTTTTCCTTGTGGCACATAAAACTCCCTCTATCTTCTCTAATGTTAAGCCCTAAAGACTTAATTATAAGTTACCCACTACTTCTTTTACAAGATGATCAAAATTGATCCTTTTGATCAATTTTCTTATGGATACTTTTACCTTGGATAACTTTAAATCATGCAATATTTGGAGAAGTTGAACCTCATGTCCTTGGTACTTATAGATCAAGGCCCTAGCTAACTACCCACTCCTAGACTATAGGTATCCTCCCCATGATCCAAGAATTGTATGTATCCTATTAGGAGAGAATAAATAACATGGTTGCAAACTTGAAGATAGTGATTGGGTTCATTGTAGACGCATAGAAATTGAGTTCAAAATTAAGTGAAACCTTAAATTTGAAGTCCCAGTCCCTTTTGGTGATGACACATGTTGTCACTATGATATTTAGGAAAGAAGATAGTTTTTTAAATTAAAGGCACGCCATTGCCCAAGGAAGTGGGTCCCATTTTTAACAAGAAGTTTAGAGTTAGTTTAGAGGGAGACACATGTCACCATAATGATACTTAAATATCCCTAAGATTTCATAAATGAAGTTCAATCCCTCAATATTTAGTAAACAAGATGGAGACACTTAGCATAATCATAGAGATTTTCTTGCCCAACAAACTTGAAATATTTTTAGAGTGTTGAAATATCACTGGTTCATGGTTTCATGCCACATGTCTTTGACTATTGAAAATAAAGACTTGAGCTTAATGCCATATGTACACTTGAAAGTATTACAAGGTCCTTCAAGGTATCAACAAGTATTATATTCAAACCTTAAAGGGTACCCATACACATGTTTGAAAGGTATCTCCTAAGAGATAACTTCAAATCTTTGGGTCCACAATAGAGGTTAACATTAGTAATAAGATCTTGAAATATGAGAAGCTAATCATTTTCCATAATTTTGCTCAAAATCCCCATTATTGATTATCATTTTGTATTGTAATAAAATACATGATTGAATATTGACTTAATTAGCTAATTTTATCTATGCATCTATTATGATCTGATGCGTGTTTGAAATTTATCTCCAAGGATATACAATCAAAGCTATTATTTATTAGATTGACATAAACTGTGTCATTAAAAAAATTGTTATAAATGACTTGATTAACAAATCTTCTCATGTCTTTTGCAAATGTCTAGCTGAAAAATCATACGTCAATGGCTTTCCAATGTGGAGACTATGTTTCTCTCATAAACAATGGTAAGCACATTGGTGAAGGAATAATACATAAACTAGTAGGTCAATATGTTGAATCTTTGGAAGCCATAAGTCTCACTTCCATATGCCACAATGAGGAAACAGTTATTGAATGTGTAAGTGTTAATGTGACCAAAGCTTTTGATCTGACTCTACCACTTCCATTTCCTATAGCTTTTGTGGATAATTTGGGGGATTTAGTTAATAGTTATACTATATGAAGCACAAGCATTATGCAACTACCACATACAAGTTTTCTATAGACAATGACATGGAATAAAGTCATAATAATTTGTATCTAGTTCTACATATACAACCATTGCAGCAAGAAAACCTTTGCTTGGATTCATTTTTTCAATATATTGATGATCTTACCACATTTCAATGCCTGATAAATTTTTTTTGAGAAAAGAGTGCTTTTATCACATAGTGATCAAAAAATTGCTTTTAGTTATGTTGAATTTACACAATAAAGGGAGATTTTTGATTGCCTTCTAGTACCAATGTTAGAAAATGAAAGGGGAATTTGCATAAGGCATGTTATATGACATTATGAGACTTGTAGTATAGATTAAATTTAAACATATATAATTAGATGGACATCCAAAAAAATAGTGGACACTGAGACTTGTAGAGAAATCAATTTACCATACATTACACCAAAGGAGAAAGAAATAGGAAATATTTGGGATGTTTTGGATAATTAATTCACTCTTTCCTTGACATTCCTAGCATAAAGGCATCCAAAAAAATTAGTTCATTCCTATAAATACTCTGCCTAAAAGAGAATTCAAACAAATAATTCACTTAGCCAAGTGGAGTTTTATGACAACATGGATAGTGAGATTACAACAATGTATGTGGATAAATGTTGCACCAAAAAATGTTGTTAGTCAGGATTGTCATTTTACATTCTAAAATTTTAAGAGATGATGTTTCTTGACTCCACCATAATAGATAGGAGGAAACATGTATTGGATGCCCTTTCTTCCAGTTTGTTTAAGAAAAATGGAAACAAAACTAGCATTGATTTTTAAGGTATAGAGATATGTTTGGAAGCTTAGCTTAAAATATATGGATTTAATAGAAGTAAATTTTTGACATTTAAAATGGTCACAAAAATGGGGTATGAAATGCATTCCATTAAAGGAGATTTTGACAAAAAGCCACATAAGAAGACAATGACAACTAAAGATTTATTAGACTGATTAGTGGATGATTTTATAGATGTTTCTCCATGACTAACGTGTGAGGTAGATATAGACAGATCATGATAAAAATTTTGACATCTTCTAGCATGTTTAACTCAAGAATTTATGAGGTGCCACATCAATGTACAATTAGTAGATATGCAATATGAGCCAATATCCTAGCCAAAATTCAATAACATATGGAGAACTAATTTTTAGGATGTGACCATTGCCATGTCTGATGACTTCATGAGGTGAAAAACATGCATATTGTTGACTCAATAGAAATGCTTTGGGTCCCTCTTTAGATATAAAGAAGAGGGTATCAATCAAGAATTCATGATGCACTCAAATGAAATGATTTCTAAAAGATAAATATGTTACATACATAAATGAATTTCAGAGCAATACCCTAAAGAATGCCTCAGTGTCATTCATGATAAGGTGGAATGTCAAAAAACATTTGTGATAAGAATAGTGATAAAAATCAAAGTAGTTATTGATAGAATATCAGAGTTGTCAATGGTAGGGATTATAACACATGGTCATGGTGCAGTCATTTATGGGAAATTTTTTTATCATACGTTCTTGGGGGGTCTAACTTTACCATGACCTCATTAAATAAGTGCTTCAAAGATATGGGAACAACATTTCTAGATACTTATGGATCTTTACTATATAAACCTAGATCTTCAAAATATCCATTATATGATGCAATTTTATCTAATAACTACTACCTTGAATGCAAAAAATATAGAGAAGAAGCACAATCAATTGGTGCCCTCAAAAAAATTCCTTCTAGGCTATACCTTAAAATAGACAACTATTGTGGGGACAATAATAATAGGTACTTCCATCCATTATTATATTTTAAAAATGTCTAACCTTATATGAAACTAATGTTACATTTAAAAATTCACAAAATCATGTCTTTTGTACAGGTATTTGTTGCAATAATTATCTCTCATTGTCTACAAAGGTGTTTTCTTTGATGTCGAGGTTAGATTTTTTCCTATAGGACATACCCATGAGGACATTGATGGCACATTTTGAAACATGTTTGAATGTATAAAGAGAAAAGATGTACGGAGTTTGGTAGAGATAATGGACACTTATAGGACGTATTAAAATACAAGAAAGTTCATGCCATATTTTATTGAAGAGGTAGTGGATTTCAAAGAGTATGTTAATAGTTACCATATAAAGGGAAGAAATGAAATAGTAGGCTTGACAAAAGTTCAATACTTCCTTCTACACATGGACCAAGGTTAGCCCATTATACATTGCAAAAACTCTATAAGAGATAGAAATTGGTCCCCCTTGATTACATTACGGGGAACAAAAGAAAATGGTGAGTCAAATGTTCCAAAAGGTAAACTGACAAAAAATTATTTCAAATACTTGAAAAATAGATAAATGTCTCAAGATTCTATTGTTTCTAAAGATTCAAATAAAATTAGAAAAAAGATTCAAAAATAAATTAAATATAACTTAACTAAGTATGTGTATCAATTCAATGAATTTGGTTTGACTAGAAATAGTAAGTGGAAGGATCTATCATATTACTTACAAACCATCTAGGACATAATAAAAGAAGACATCTTCCCTTCTGAAGTTGAGTGCACATGAGAGTTTTGGCCTAGAACTCATCATGACATACCTCTGCATAGAGATCTACACAAAATGGTTTATGATAGCACCCTTGATTTTAGAGTGGCATCTACAAATACATATGTTGGTCCAATAATTAAAATAACAATAATTGTATTTGATTTTACTCAAGATGTATAAATTAGAGACATGTTATTTGTCATACATGATGATTTTACAAGAGTGGACTACATAGTATAGGTCGGTAGAGATAAAATTAATATTGATATACTACAAACAAATGTGGATATAGAATGAAGGGTCAATTTAGCTTGGTTAATCCCAGTTCATGTAAGGAAAAAATATGCAAAAGAAGCTGAAATTTATTTAGGTTAGTTGGATAAGAAATGGAAACCAAACCCAACTAACACATCTTTACTATCCATACTCATAAATAGTATCATCTACGCTTGGAAAAAAAATAAAAATTGGAGAGGTCATACACTAGTTCTCACTAATATTTTTAAAGTCATTGTTACAAACTATTTGAATGCATCATCTTGTTAGGATAATAAAAATAGTGATAAAAGGATTATGAAATTTGAAATGTTGTTTCCTTAATTTTGGAATGACAAATATCAGAATGTTTTTTTTTCAAAATTTAGTATATTTTTTGAGAATGTATAATGTTTTCTTATTTTAATTATATATTTATTTTCTAGTGGAACTTTGCATTTTGGGTCTTTGGAAATGCACTTCAACTTTTGAGGTTTATATTTTCTACTATGACAATTCAATATTTCGGTAACTCTACATCTATTTAATAAAATTTGACTATTTCAACATCCAAATTCACATTATTACATAATTTAAAATGGTATTTAGTAAAAAAATTTCATAATTTTCACAACTAATAATTTCGCACATCTCAGATTTTATATTTTGAAAAATACAATTTGACGTTTGGCCATGTATGTAAAAATGTTTTTAAGGTTTTAGCCTTGGACTGTCCTACTTGCGAGTCAAAATTTATTCTTTAGAATTTGTGTATCAACAAATGTTATTCATATTTTCATGTGGCACCATATATTATGTGAGATAATATGATAAAACTTTGATGGTCACAATGGCATCTCTCAAATCAAATTAAACATATAGTTCACAATATATCAACTAATGACACATGGCATCCCAATCATCCCATAAGTTCTAAATCACATATAATCTGAGCATGTGATTATTGTATGAAATATTTTTCCTTAAAAAATATACCACCAATTCTTAGAATATCTATAAATTCATGGTTTGTGAACCATTTTGAACAGTTGCATAATTTAGACTTATTTCAAATATATAATATAGATGTGATTTATTTGTTATAAGTCCAAGTGATTCTTGATGTTGATGAAATCCAACTTATTTATGATAATTTTCAAATACTAATAAATAAAGTATTTATGATAATTTTAAATAGTTTGGACTTATCACAAATACAATAGATGGATATGTGTTATTTGTAATAAGCCCAAATTAATCTTAACATAGTTCAATTAAATATGGATACAATCCAGTTTATTTCTGATAGTTTTTGAATAGTTGAACTATTTATAAGTCAAAATTATATGAAATAGTCCTTATTCAAATAATATTTATGAAGAAAAAATAGATTTTAACATAATAATAACATAGTATCTAATATCAAATCAAGTTAAAAAATGTGGAAATAGCCTGTAGAACTCATCATAGTCTTCCCAAGTAATACTATCTTTAGAGTATTAGTCCTATAATACCTTGCATTATGACACTTATATATTAAAAAAATGAATTTTATGAGTTTCAGTTACTTTGGTTGGTTATAACATGACCATCTAAGAATCCATAACCTACAAAGCATTTCAATCTAGTACATGTGAAGGATCAGCTATATACTTTTTAAGATGAGATACATGGAAAACATTATGTAATAGATCTAGGTATGGTGTCAATGTAAGACTATATGCTACATAATTGACTAATTATAACACCTCAAAGGGTTTGAAAAGTCTCATTTATAATTTTTTTAACTTGTCAAATTTAACTGAGCTCTTTTGTGGCTTAATCTAGAAGAACACTTTATCACCTATAGAAAACTACCTATCTATCCTTTTAGATCATCATAACCCTTCTTTCTATCATTTTACCTAGAAAATATCTACCTAATTAATCATAATTGTTCTTCCATTTATAAAATCATCTTAGGCCCAAAGACTACCCTATCCCCTAACCTATCCCAATTGATGGGTGTCATGCATCTTCTTCCATATAGTGTCTCAAATTTTGCCATATTCAAAGTTGATTGGTATGAGTTATTATATGAGAACTCAACCAAGGGAAGATAAAATTCCCATTTATATTATTGATCAATGCAATACATCTGAAGAAGATCTTCTAACACCTAATTAACTCACTCAGTCTGACCATTAGTCTCTAGGTGGTATGTAGTGCCAAAATTTAGTTGCATACCTAAAGTTGAGTTTAAAGTTACCTAATATATAAAATTAATATTTGTATCATGATCCAAAATGATCTTATATATAGATCCATGTGACCTATACACTTCCTTTATAAACCTCTTCATAAGATTATGTGCATCATCTATCAAATTATCTGGTAGAAAGTGAGCCACCTTGCTTAGTTTCTCAACAAACACAAAGATCATATCATGTCTATTAAATGTAATCAATAAACCTTGGATAAAGTACATATTGATCACCTACCACTTCCATTTTGGTATATCATGTATATATAACAATACGACTAGGTGCACATGCTCAACTCTCACTTGTTGACATTCTATATAATATGACACATAGTCTATAACATATTTATTGATTCCCTTGTAGAAATATAGAGGTCTAATGTCTACCATGAGATTGGTTACTCTTAGATGTCTTTAATATGGGGCATTGTGAATTTATTATAGCATTGTGCTTTTTATATTCTCTCGATTTGGAACATACATCCTTACATTGTAATGAAAAATACCATCACTCTCTAATTTGAATCCATTATACTGAGGATTCTAAGCATTCTTAGATAATGTTTTTTAGACCTAATCATAGAATTCATCTCCTAATGATAACTCAATCACATGATCCCTAAAACTAATCTTGATAGTAGCCATAGTTATTATTTACCTTCTACAACTCAACGTGTTAGCTACTCTCTAAACTTTACCTTTAATGTAAATGATATCAAAATAATAATTATACAAGAAATAAAGATAGTGTCTCTAATGAGCATTCAAATTTAGTTGGGTGAAAATATACTTGAGTCCCAAGTTATCAATCTTGAGCTCAAATGGTTTTACCAACAAATAATATCACCAAACTTGCAAGGTATGCATAATTTTTATAATTTTTAGGTCATGAGGGGCATAGTTCACCTCATAAGGTTTGAGATTCATTGATTGATAAGCCATTACTGCACCATCTTGCATAAGGAATCCTCCTAGTCCCTCTCTTGACACATCTATTATCACTAAAAATTGACCATTGGGGTCAAGAACTCTTAATACTAGTGAAAAATAAAGTCTTATTTTCAATTATTCAAAAGCTACTTCAAATTTTTATGACAAGACAAATATTTAGTTCTTTCATTGGAAAGCGGTAATTAGATTAACTATCTTGTAAAAATTCATAATAGACTTCTTATAATAACCTTATAATTCTATTAAACTTCTTACCTCATACACATTCCTTGGCATCAACCATTCCATAATGGCCTTATCTTAGCTAGATCTAAAAAATACCATCTATAGAAATAATATGATCTAGATATTACACTCTCTCTTAGAAAAATGTGCACTTATACAACTTTCCTTATAGCTTGTGCTCTTAAAACCATTGTAAAACTAGTTCAAGATGCTGAAATTTCTCCTCTTCATTATTAGAATATATAAGAATGGCATCCTAAAAGACCAAAACAAAGTAGTCTAGATAATATCTAAACATACTATTCATGAGATTCATGAATACTACTTATACATTAGTCAACCCAAAAGGTAACACTATAAACTCATAATGCCCATAATGAGTTCTAAAATTTATCTTCAAAATAGCCTCATCTTGAATCTTCAATTGATGGTATCCTTCTCTAAGATCAATCTTATAAAAGACTGTTGCTCCCCACATTTTATAAAAAATATCATCTATATGAGGTAGTAGATAACTATTTTTGATGGTTTCCTTCTTTAACATCCTATAATCAATGCAAAGTCAAATATTACCATCCTTATTCTTGACAAATATAATGTTTTCACCCCAAGGTGAAAACACTAGGATTGATTGATCCTTTTGACAACAATTCCTAGAGTTGAGACTACAATTCAACCAACTCAATAGTTATCATCTTGTATGTGCCTTAGACTCTAATTTTGATCTAGGTATAATATCAATAGAGAAATCAAACTCATTTTTATGAGTTAATCCTAGCAATGCTTATAGAAACACATCATGAAAATCTATAAGAAATGAGTAATCTTTGAGAGATGCTTCCTTAGGTTCCTCCATTTCATTTATCTTGATGATAGATTATTGGCACCATTTTCCTTGATCCCTCTTGAGTTGTATTGAAAAACTCTACTTGATCCTCAATTCTCTTTTCTGACCTTAAAATTTTGTTTAATTTCCAAAATCATCTAGACAATCAACCTTCTTGAAGTAGTAGTTAACCTTGGCCTTATGTTTTGCAAGATAGTTGACTCCTAGGATCACATCATATGATCCTAGTAGTGTTAAACATACATCCATTACTATTTTGAATTTGGGAAACCTAATGTATACTTAAACTAAACACTTGTCCACCATGACTTTTGATTCATTCCCATATTATATTAACCATGCATTTTCCATAACTAGATCTCTTCTAGGGAAGTTACTAAGCATGCTAGGAGCTATAAAACATTTAGTATACATTTATCTATTAAAATATAAATTTTATGTTAAAATAAAATTCCTAATAGCTCTATGGGTGATGCTTAAAGTTTGGCTTGTCAGTTATCAGTTACTACATGAATACACTACTGAAAATTGACCTAATGAGGAATTGGGCCTTTGTTATTTGAATTGTATTGAGTGCATTCATGAACATAATGGTCTTCTTCATAGATGAAATAGCCTTTAGGTAGTCCTTTATAGTTAGTATCTATGTTTCCCTTGAGACCATCTTTGAATCCATTACCTAGTTTCTTATTGCTTGATCCATTATTGAATTTGGCATTCTAATTATTGAACTAACTCTTGGAGTCTCCACTCCTATGGTTATATTTCTTATTATTGAAATTTAGATTATAAATTCCAAAAATTTTCTTGAACTTATCCCTAGCCTATGTAAGAAACTTCAAATTTTTCTCTTGCTTGACTACCTTCTTGAAGACTTGGTCCATGGTAGAAGGTCCATGAATATTTACCTCACCACTAATCATGGGATTTAATCACATGATAAAATTCTTGATCCTAAACCTCTCATCTATTTGGTACTAAGTTATGTATTTCAAAAGTTTGGAAAACTTTTCTAAGTATTCATTCACTAATAAATCTCCCTACTTTAGATTATAAAAACCTATGACCTTCTAATCAAAATAAATTTGTGGAAGCCACCATGACCTGAATAATGTCATAAAATGCTCCCAAGTAGCTATGGTTGAATTAAGGTTCATTTACAACTTATTATTGGACCACCATATAGGTACCTCACTATCCAAATTTTATTATCCCAAACTACTTTGGTGACCTCAAATTATTTTTAATTCTTGAAATACTTCTTGATCTTTATTGGCCACACTTCAGCTCTATCACCTAGGATAGTTCCATTAAACTTAGGTGGACTCACAGTTTTCATGTACCTATATAACTTTGTAACTATATAATATCTTGTATCCTATTGGTTTTCCTTCTTATTAAGATTATCATCAATTTCTTCCTGATGTTCTTACTTTATAAGGCTGTCAAATTCTAATTCTAGGGCTATGATCTGATCCTTGGTATCATTCATGGCTATGAGAATCTAATCCAAATTTGCTACTTGTTTAGAGGTAAATAAGTTAAGATCAATTAAAATGTTATTTTCATTGACATTATAAGGACCCTCACTTGATGATCTTGATTTCACCATTCTTCTTTCTCTCTAGATATAAGAATACAAAAATGTTAGTGGACTCATTAAGTCCTAGAGTTTGAGCCTTGGCTCTAATACCACATGTGATAACCCCTCAAGGATTATCTAGAATAAAGTAATAATTTTTTAAAAAATATATTTAATAAACATTTATTATTTCATTATATTACACCATGAGAATATAATTAGTGATTTCTAGCATACTACCAAAGCATATAGAGATCCACAAACTCATAACAATAATAGTTCCAATCACTAGAGTTCTATGTAACATAACATAACTATGAGGAAAGTAATTACTTTATAATCCAATCATAATTGGTAAAATGATATAGATATTATAATATATGGATACCATTTGACTTGATATAATAAATGCATACCATACTCCATGGAGCTCAAGTCAAACTAACTCATGTATCTTTGATAATGTCAAGTGTAGTCTCCAAGTAAGTAATGTAGTGCAGATAGAGAGCATAATTAGATTGATTTTCCACACCAACCATGGACCATTGATCCTCCACACAATCCCCCATTAGTTAATGGCCCTCCCTTCATGGATGGGTATATAGTGATGGTGCATGAATCTAGAGAGACATGCTAGTACTCGTGTGATGTAATATTTCTACTACATGATGTGTACCATAAATAAAATATGTTATAACATGATATAAAACAAACATGTAAATCAAACATATGAAATGACAATGTCTTTCTAACATTACCTTGGCCAAAGCTTTAAAATATCTATCAATATCTAGGATTAGTCAATTTCATACACACCACTTGATTAGATTACCTTCATATAGCATTTATGATGCTAACTAAGGTAGTGAAGTCTATCTCACTACTTATTTAGCATTATCAATGCAAGATCAGTTAAATATAACATAGTATATAAACCAAATATTCAAATAAATTATTCTTATTAAATGTTTTCCCCTAAATTTTGACTATTTATTATTCTATATTGGCATATGGTGTGAAAGGATCATTGTTCATTTTGACACAAGGACCCGCATGGTGTAAAAAGACCATGGAATGGGAAGAAAATGGTGTATAAATGATAGGAATAGAATTATAATGGTGTGAGACTTACTAGCCATGGAAGTAGAATGGCATAAGACATATAACACAGGAGGACCCAATTAGAAGAAAACAAGTCATGAGGGACCCAAGAACAGATGACTCAAAATAGAGGTGGTAGACTAGGGGAGAATGTGGGAAGCAAAATGTGAGGGATGTAGGAGTATTTACAATAAAAAATCAAATAGGACACTTTAACCCCATTTTTTGGTGTTTTTGTACTAACCTATAAAGAATAGAACACTTAGCCACTAGAATATAGCATAGAGTAAGGATCTAGGGGTATAGAGACCTGAGTCTACAAGAATAACTCATTGTAAGAGCCACAAATCTTAGTTTATTGGGATTACACATGACATATATTCATGATAATTATAATTATTACACTTGGTTAGGGTAAAAAAATTACAAATATCCCTATTGTAATCAATTGAAAAAATGGTTTTTATTGGAGATTAGATAATAGAGTTTTGTCTTGATTGAGAAACTAACGAGAAATTGGTTTTTTCCATATTGTGTTGTGAGAGATGAAATATTATAAGTGTTAGATGATGGATTTGGTTTATTTATATGTGATTGGTATCTTTTTATTTTTTACCTACTATTAGATAATAATGGTGATCCTAGTTATAGTGGTAGTTAAAAATGGGACAATAAGGATAATAGTAGTATATTTATGGTGTTGAATAATCTCTTAAGATTTGTATTAAGAAAGATGAAAAAACATACATCATTATGTTAAAAATCCTTCAATATCTAGTCTTTCAATACATGATTTAGGTTAGCATGCAAGACTTAACTCTCATGTGATAGGGCCAACATGCTAGCTTATTGGGGTAAGCTTCAACACTAAAGTTGTAATTAACTAAAAGAACCCAACATTTTGGTTCCATTCCCAGGACCCAAATTAATTAGATCAATATTATGGGAAAATGTTTGAGCACATTACATTAGAAAATATTGAAGAATAGGTTACCAGTGTCAAAGATAACTTTGAAATTTTATATCTTGAATCAAGAATCTCTACATGATAGTGGGTAGAGTAGAATCTCTATAGTTCTTTATATGAAACTTTATTTTCTGAGCTTCCAGTTATCTTTCATGCTTGGATCTTAACATATGCTCAAGGATGATCGAAAAATCTTGGAAGAAGGCAACCTTAGACAATTGAATGGCAAAGGAGTTTACCACAAGTTGGAGTTCCCTAGAAGCAAGAAATTAAATTTTGGTGGAGAGGAATTAAAAATAGCTACATTTTAGAGTATGTTATGACCACCTATTTAGGTCTCAAGGAATAAAAATTAAAATTTATACAAGAACCTAGTGGATGCTATCTCTCTTTTTTGCCTTCAAAATTAATAAATCAATTATTGACCTTGGGTTGGAATCTCTACCCATGAAGTTTTAAATTTTCCTATGCATGAGCCACACATTTGGAAGGGAAGACTAAGGGTTTATTAAATATTGTGAGATAAACATGGAATAAATTTAATGAGTATTATAGAAATGAAAGTATGATGAATCTTTGTAGAGGGTCATGGTAGTTGACGGTATAAGAAGAGACCAAAAATCCTTGAGGAGTGATGTGAAGAGCTGTAAGGAGGTGGACATGCATGAGGGACCCATCACTTTTGATCCATTTTATTTGACACTTATATCCTATGAATAACTGATCTGGACTTCAAGAATCAAATAATCAAGTCTGAATCAACCAAGCTCCCCCAACATAGTGCATGCTCATGCCTTTTAGTTAGATAGAGTATATATACAAAATTAGGATACAAATAGTATAGATTTAGAAACTGAACTCGTAAGTGAGACTAAAACTATGCCATTATATGATCACTCATATTGTATATTATCTTTTCCTCTACAAGGTAATTTCATGTCATAACTTTGGATGCCTATTGGGTATAGTCTTCAAGACCATAATATAGGCCCAAATTTGGGAAACCAACCCTCTACAATGCCTCTTTACACAAGCACTACTGCTATAGGTATTGGAGGAGGGTTAGGAGGAGGCATAGGTGGAAACAAACACCCTCTTCAAGGAATAAGGGATGGATCATCCTATAAACCACCTATTCAACCAACACAACCTACTATGGTCTACTATGAGATGACATTGCACTTACCTAAGTATCAAGGGTTAGAGACTGTAGTTGAACAAGTACATAAGTGTGAATTTTTTTAGAGAGCACACAACATCATGTCTTATGAATGAAAGGCTATGTATTTTTCAACCACACTTTTAGATCATGTGCACAAATGGTATTGAAAGTTTGACCCTTAACAAGCAGTGGTCAACTATGACTTGCTCAAAGCAACCTTCCTATAGGAATTTGACATTCCTGAGTTTGAGCTTCAAAGTATAGTAGTGATGAAGGACATAAATCAATGATTTAAAAATAACATACATGAGTATGATGTGTGATTAAAAAACTTTCTTTATAAATTATCATTTGAAATAAACTTGACTCAACATGCACAATGTTTGTGGGAGGATTATTATTACCTTTTTCATGGACTCTATCATAAAGAACCTTCACTAGTGAACATGAGGATCTAGAAGCTACCCTTAATTTTAAACCATTTGGAAGCATGGATACTAGGATTAGTCCCTTTATGGAGGCACATATAGAATTTGTAAAATACCAACTTGAATAGGTGATGGAAAATAATGCACATGAGACACATAGTGGTGTTTGGTGTACTGACTATGAAATTGAATGTCATACAAGGAATAAATACTTGCATAAGAACATTTACATGGTACTAAAACAAACCTATGAGATCTATCATGAAGAACATGATGTCCATTCTTGTCCTCTTTTTTAATGGGATACAAACACTAAGGTGTTTACTTATTTTAATATTTGTGATGCCTACACCCATGACACCAATGACTATCGATTGGTCAATGATATTCATGAAGCTCGAGCATGTGGTATGTACCAAACCTCAGTCATTAATACCTAATAATATGGTGGGTACCATGGGTGAAGGAGAGGGTGTGAATGAGGAGGTGGATTATTTCTACCTAAGACTTGATACAAATATGGTTCACCAAATAATTATTAGTGGGATTTCCCAAAATACCCAATGTGTACTTTTTGTAAAAAAGACCATCGACTAGAAGAGTGTCTTGATCTATATGAAAACATCACTAAGGAGTATAATGAAAAATATGTTATCATGATTCAAATAGATAAACTACAATGTCACATATGCCAAACCATCCCAATAGTGTAACAAGTAACTATCACCACTTGTAGTGGGTAACAAACTCAATCCATAGCTGACCTCATCAACAAGGTGTATCGAGAAAAACCATGGGCTATAAAGTATGTTGATTCTTAGTAGAAAAATGATGTCATTCATGATACAATAACACTTATATGAGAGATATAAGGCAATATTTAATACCTTAAGGATAAGTATGTGACACAATGCACTTCAGTGCAAAAGGAAGCTGAACCTTAACCAATGGTGTGGGACAATTTTCAAAAACTATGCAAGTGTATGCTAGATGAGGACATTGTTACCCAACTCAACACTTGGCTTAAAAATTAGACCTACTTACCAAATGAAGTCCACCCTCACCTCAGTTAGTAAAGTGAAGACCGCTATTTAAATCATGCCCAATGTTAGGAAACTCTTAATTCCTCCACTCTGTAAGAAGATGGAGAGATATTGGTTAATGTTGGCATTAATGGATGGGTAATCTGAGATATTATAGTATATACTAGTGTAGAAGTCAACGTTCTCACTAAGGATGCCTAGTGAAAAATGTCTATTCCAACCCTATAACCCCTACCTCATGTCTTATTCATGGCAAATAAGACTTGAGCATACCCTATTAGGTTTCTTAAGAATGCCACAGTTGACATACTTGGACTTCATTTTAAATTAGATTTTGAGGTTCTAGAATTGGTTGAATTTTCTGATTACCCAACCCTACTAGTAAGTCCTTGGTGCTACAAGAACCATGTTGAATTTAGCTCTACAAATTGATAAATTAATTTTGATAACATTGATCAACATGTAAGAATACCTTTAGATCAAGGGTAAGGACCTCCCTTTATTGAGCCCATCAATGTAGATAAAGACATCAACCACTTGTATAATGTCACAACCCTAAATGATGAACAACATGATCCAACCCTAGATGGTATTATTTATTATATGAATAACCAATCTATCTCTGATACTACAAGTAATGCTTGTAACTTTTAGTCCTATGGTGATTATGATCTCACTAGGAGACTATTTAGTACCATCAATATATGAGATGACCTCTCATTCCCACTCCATAAATGTCACACATTTGTGCAACTAATTGGTTTAGCAATGAGAGGTACACTAATACGACCACCATTAGAAAGACTTGATGAATCCCCATGGCTCCAAGGGAAAATGGAGGTGCATGACTTTGTCCAACACCTTAAAGAATTCTATAAAAATAAGGATGACCAAATGAGATCATTGGATCACCTATTTGATGGCATCATAGAAAGATGGTGAGATACCCATAAAGAACACCTTTTGAATTGGGATCATGTATGATATACTCTCCGTCATATATTTCATCATGAAAATAAGGTTAGGGGAACACTTAATTATAGTGGCATGTAAGCACCTTAACCTCATATTGAGGCTTGTGAGATAATTTGGCCAACTGAGGACACATCCTTACCAAAATACCTCTGGGTGCATGCATTTAATGGGAATTTACACACTTGGGTATGGGCTTGGCAAATTCATGAAGAGAATCATATGGGTACAAGTTTCTGGTAGTTACTAAATAAAAACATGAAGACATCACAATCCTATTCTTCACTAATGATAGACTTACACCTCACTCTTTAGGCCATGCAAGAAGTAATTGTTAGGAACCTAAGTCCTGTGAAAGACTACATATGATATGTTGATCAAGAACATGAAAAACCCTTGAATCTATTCATTGACCCTTCCACCCATTTAGTTCCTACTCCACCACCCAACCTTGATACAAAATAACATGAATAAATTCATTAGGGAAAACAAAAACTTGTCTTCCAAGTAGATGAAGGATATACTTCGCTTAAGTCTCAGACCAACCATTTAGATAACTAGTTCATAAACTATTCAAGACACAAGTTATCTATTGTATATCCTTTATCATAGGCCATTTCAAAATATCTAATGTAATATTATCATGGAAAAAGAGCCAAAGATGTTTATAATTGGAGATTATTGGACTAACACTAAAATTTCAAGTATTTTTGAGTTATTGAAAGAGTATCAGGATGTATTTCTAAGTAATTATAGTGAAATGAAAGGGGTCCACCCATCTCTAATAAATGCACATAAAGTTAATTGATGGTACTATCCCTATGAAAAAATGACCATAAATTATGAACCCTAATCTTTGGGCATGAGTGAAAGAAGAGATTGATAACATGTTCTATGCTAGAGTGATTATTCCTATTACCAAATTTCAATAGGTCAATCCCATGGTAATTAGTATCAAAAAAGGATGGGCATATCTATATTTGTTTGGATTACCATATATTGAATGCATCCTATGTGATAGACCCCTTCTTGATGCCTTTCATGGAAGAAATCCTAGAAGGTGTTACTAGTTATGAAGTATAATCTTTTACTGATGGGTTCTCAAGGTACCACCAAGTGTAAATAACTAAGGAAGACTAATCTAAGATGACTTTCACTATATAATGAGGATATTTTGCCTATAGCATCATGCCTTTTAGGTTGAAAAATGCCCCAATAGTGTTTTCACAAATAACAATTGAGGCTTTTAAATATTTCATTCACAAATTCCTCTAAGTTTACTTAGATGTCTAGACGATATATGGGTTGGTCAAGGACCATTATACTAATCTGAGACTCATGCTTGAGCACTATCAGGTGTTACAAGTTTCATTAAATTTGAATAAGTGCCTATTTGTGTCACATTTTGGTGTACTTGTTAGGCATTTCATTTATAAAGGACTACTAGTGGACCTAGCTAAGGTTTCTATAATTCTTCATCTAATAGCACCTAAGACTCAGTTTGAGGTATGTGCCTTTTTGGGACACAATTATTATATAAAGTTCATTTAGGGTTATGACAATATTGCCACACCCCTAGAATAATTTTGGAAACACAATAAATAGTTTATATGGACTAATTATTGTAAAATAACTTTTGAAACACTCAAAAAAAGGTTTGTTATTGATCTTATCCTGTAATTCCATGATTGGAAAAATCCTTTATATTTTCATGTTGATGCATCTAGCATGTTAGTTAGCATAATACATGCACAACCAAGTAAAGGACACTTGGATCACCTAATTTACTTTTCGAGTAAGAAGCTAACATTAGTCAAAAATAACTATACCACCTTTGAGTTCAAATCTTTGTCTATGGTTTATGCTCTACAAAATTTTAGGTAGTATCTTTTGGCCACTCCATTTACATTCTATATAGATCATGAAGCCTTGAAGTATCTTGTTAATAAACATTAGTACAAGGGAGAATTTGCCACTAGATTATCCTATTCCAAATATGATCTTCTTCATGTAAAAATCATTTGAGTTTCTTAGGTACCTAAATAACAAGAGGATATTATAGAATTTCTCAACACTAGTTGCATGCTTGACTCTCTCATCGTAGAAAAGAAAAATTAACTTGCAGTTCACATTATATATTATCAACTCATCATAGGAGTCTCTATAAAATGGATCATGATTATGTGTTTCACTATTATGTAATGCAACATGAGCACCTAGAAATAATATGAGAATTCCTCGAAGGTATTTCTAGAGGATATTATGTTGGATAGGCTACCATGCATAAGGTGATCCTCATGGGACTCTGGTGGCCAACATTATTTAAATATATAAAGTCATATTTTAGGTAATGTGATGTCTGCAAGTGCATAGTAAAACCAAACAAGAGAGATGTTATACCCTTATGACCCATTCTTTCTTAGGAACCATTTAAAAAGTGGGATATTGATTTTGTGGGGCCCATCACTCTATTTGGATAACAAATAAGCTCTAGGTACATCATTGTAGTGACCAACTACCTCATGCAATGGGTTGAATTAGTACCAAGAAAAGACTACACTATAAAAACTACCATATAATACATCTAAGATAAAATTATAATAGGGTTTTGATGTCCCCTAAGCTTCACCGATGATCATGAAATATACTTCTTGAATGAGATGATTCACATTTTATTGGCCAAGTTCATGATTTTGCACCATAAGATGATACCATACCAATTACAGGCCAATAGAATTGTGGAAGCTTTCAATAAGATCCTCATAACCAATTTAATAAAAAATTTCAATATTAGCCAAATTGATTGGGATGATAGAGTCTCTATAGTAATCTAGGCCTATCAAACTACATACAAGCACCTCAATAAAAGTATACCCTTTAGCTTAGTGTATGGAAAAGAAGTGATTATGCCAATGGATTTCTTGGTCCCATCTCTCCACATAGCTCATATGGGAAAAATAGATGATGAGGTCTCTTTGAAATCCTAACTAGGTGATTTGATGAAACTAGATGAGACTCAGTTTCTTGCCTATTAGAGTCAAGATGTCAAGAAGTGTAAACAAAAAACATGACATGATCACCATCTAATGAACAAAGTCTTTTCTCTAGGAATGAAAGTTAATTTATATGAATCCAAGTTTTTTTGCCACCTTGAGAAGCTCTACATCCATTGGGATGGTCCATTCATAATACATAGCATCTGACATACCAGGGTTTGTTGGTTAAAACAAATGGATGGTTAATTCCTCCCAAGACACTATAATGGCATTCAACTTTAGCCGTATTTTGATTTAGTTTAACTAAACTTTTTTAATCAATAAGGCTTAATGCTATTAGGTTATAATTTACTACTTTCAATAAAATGTGCTACCTTTGAGGTCCACATCTCTTCTTTTATGTAATCTTGAGTTTTTGTACATAATGTGTTTTTTGAAGGACCACAACCCCTTTTAGTCTGGGGTAAGGAATCATATATATTAATATAATAATAATAAGTACACAAGTTAAATAGGGCACATAAGACATATGGGCATGAAAGTACCAAAGACACAAAAGTCATCTAAGGTGAAAAAGTCACTAAAGGCAAGAAAGTGATCAAAGGTACATGAGTCATTGAATGCACTTGGAAATAACTTTGAGATATTGCTACCATATGAGTAATAGTTATCTTCCATTGCACCAAAAAGGTGGGACACAGTTGTCTTCCACTTTGAAGAAAGGTATGAGAATGGATGGGCCATTAATGCAATGAGGTTATTTATGGTGAGAAGCATGTGAATAGAATGATGGGATAAAATTGTTAAGGCATTCAATGTTTAATACAAGACTTTAAGTATGAATTATGTTAAAAAATTTTCATTTATAACTAGAATTGACAAAGAGAGGGAAGGAATTAATAAAGGTAAACCCCCTGAAGTTCCTATAAATAACATTGATAAATCCATTTTATACTTTACCTTACATTAATATTTGAAGTTCTAAGAGTGAGTGATGAATGAGAGAACCAAAAACCATGAAAAAATCAAATTTATTATATAATATAGTGTTTATAATGTTGTTGAATTCATAAAGGTTGTTACTTAGGTGATAAGGGAGTTTACTAATTTCTAATTGGTGGATAGAAGTGGAAATCTTTGGAGTTGTAGGTTACAGGTGTGCTATTGATGAAACATGAAGCTCAAGTTCCAAAGTAAGTTGTTCTACCACCACATATTCATTTTAAAATGTGGGATGAATGTGGATTAACCTTCAAGTTCCATGAATGTTAATGTGGCTAAATAAAAAGGCCAAAAGACTTGAAAATATTCAAACTATACCAGAGGAGGAATAGGTGAGAGGAGGAGATTGGTTCTTTATTAGAGAAGATGATTCAAATAACTAAGAATAAAGACCTAAACAAGTATCATTCTTAGAAGGAGAGGTGAGAGAATGCATAGAATAAGAAAAGGAAAAGATGGTGAAAAAAGGAAAGTAGGCATAGACATCATCAACATAGAATGCCCTAGCATTACCCCTTCTATATTTATTAATAGAATGGATGCAGTACCCAAAATTAGTCTTGCATGTGGAGAAATAGGTCTACAAGGTATCAACTATGACCATATTTGATTATAACCACCACCAACTAGGGAATGATGTAGAGTTGTAGAATGACTACTAAGTTAAGACCACCAATACAAGAAATCAAGTGGTCTGTGACTTATCCATTAAAAACTAGTTGGACCAGGTAGGCCTCTTCCAACTTTTTAAATTACCATACTTTAACTAGCCTATCAAGGTATTTTAGTTCCTCCTCTCATGTGTCCATGAGGACTAAATCTACTTCAATAGGTGTAACATGAAAATCACCCCAGAGAGGATCAACAAGGTCACAAGACTATAGTTCTTGAGGGTAAATGTGCTAGATGACTTAGCCATATAAAGTAAATATAGAGGACTACCATGACATTAAAGTACCCAAAAGTAGAGGCATGTAATGCACATCAAAAACCCACAAGATCCTTCCCTCAGATTCAAGACACAAATCATTTACACCAAGGTTAGAGGGATTAAACATTGGAAAGAGGTGGATATAGCCCACAGTTACATTTCCCACCAAGTCTCTCAAGGACTAAAGTATAATTGGGTGTTTTAAATTGTCTAAAAAGTAATTTAGGATGTAGAGAAGGCCCATAAAATTCTCAAGTATAGGTTTCCTTAGGGAGAAATCCTTTTATTATTAGTATTCAATGAGATCAAAGTACTAGATTATATCTTAAGCTCATTGAAGTGAGTATACCATCCCACTCACAGGTCACCCACCAATTGCTTCAAATCATTCACTTGTCCCCATCACATTACCCCATCATAAAATATGAAGATGAGGTATTGGTTTGATGGGATTAAGGTGGAATTTTGGAATGAATGGTGCATCCTAAAGGATTTACTCCCCTTGGTTGTAGATCAAGCACAATTTGATATAAAGAAACATTACACCTAGAATGATTTCACATGAATCCATCAGGAGAGATTTCAACATCACTCAAACTACCATATTCCTTCTCTACATGATACTGCATCGATGATATCAACTAGATATATGATGAACATCTAATCAATTTGTAGGAAGAATGGATCAATGTGAAGCACCACCCCTCTATAAAATGTATGTATATCTCAATAATAAGGCCTTTATGGAGAGGATAAAAATTGGCTTACTGATATCAAGGTTAAGGATATCTTGATTAGGGAACAAGTCCATAAATTTTTATATATGTTATGACCTTACCAGTACCCTCAAAATCGAGATCCCAAAGAGAGGCTCCCCTAAGAACAATAGTTATGAAGGAAGTAAAATAATTTGAGCACTAATTCAAGTGGGTAGTAGGACCAATAAAAATGACAAAGGATGGTGGAGGCACAACCTTCTAGACACACTAATTCTCACTGTTATATGTCACATCCACCTTTACCCCACACTTCACCTTCACCATGTCATCCATCTCTATTTGCTCCTCACACTTCAGTACCTCCCACCTCACCTTTCCTTACTCATTCCACTCCTCCCAACTCACCTAACCCAAACCCTTTATCTCCTCATCCAGTTCGTGCACCTTCTCAACCTCCATCACCATCTTAACCTCCACCATCTCTAAGGACTACCATAGGGTTTTCCCCATAGAAACCTCTCAGGAAAGTGGCTCAATAGGAGACTCCTTAGGTACAAATCCATAGTTTTGGATCAAAATCTAAAAAGACTCTATAACCAATATAAGAGGATCCATTTTATGATCCCTAACTTGATGTTGGAGTAGGAGCTAGTGAGATGGCCATAGGAATCCATTAAGAGGCTGAGCTTAAATGGGACCTAGATAAGGGGAAGGGGTCAGCTGAAGAAGATTCATAATAGAGAGAGCCATCCACTCCACATGAATATTACTAATTCAATGTAGAGGACAAGGACATCTATATTTGGTTACACTTCCAACCCAAAGATGTGACTCTAGAAATAAGGAATTAGGTGTCCTTACTTCTAGAGTTGTATAATGAGGAGCCCTATTTTGACATTTATCTAGATTATTTTTTATAGCTTGAATGCTCTAGAACTATCACACCTAATGAGAATTGATCCACAAGAGCTAACTCTAATAATGTAAAGTATCTCATTTTTAAAACTAATCATGGAAATAATATGCGAAAACATTTTATCAGATTCTGATGCATGCACAATAGAAAGAAAACATTCTAGAGTAGTTGATATGTACAATAAAGATATTGTAGAGAAGTAAACACTCACTGAGGAAGTGGCCTCATTCAATAAATACATATAAGAGGCCATTGAGGCTAAACTAAGGGTTTAAAACCTTTAAAAAATAATTTTGAAGGAAGAACCATCACTTACAGATGATGTATCATTGGATGGTGATGGCATTAGGAAATTAGAGACCTTGGTTGAAATTTTATTAAATAAAAATAAGGAGTTCCCTACACCAAGAGATGAGGGGAGAGAAATAATTGAATAGTTTACCATGGTAGTTGAAATTTTAAAGCATACCTTCAAGAGATTTGGGGAATTTATCCCCATTTTGGATAACATTTTTACTTGGCTCATGCACCCAAATAAAGTCTTGGAGGTTTGGCTCCAAGATGAAGAAATAAAGAGGTAGCAAGAAACTGATGATACTCTTTTAATAAAAGACCATGCCAAGAGTGCAAAGGCATTCAAAGATGTTGAAACTATGGAGGAATCCATTAATAACCATCATAAATAAATAAAGGTGATTTTTTCCACACTTTGAGGATAGGTTGATAAGGAGGCCTTCACATTGGAAGATGTTTAGAAAGATGCTAGTGCAGATATGGACAAATAAGTAAAGAAGATCGAGACTCAAACCCAACTTGAGGAGATAAAAGAATGAAAATAGAAAATTAAGGGAATAAATTCACAAATCCTCAAAGTACCATGCCATTAGAACAATCTATGAAAAGAAATATAATAAAAGGCACCTCAGTTTTTCAAAGATGCTAGTGCAGCTTAGTCTTGGATGGACTAGAGCATAGTGTGGGGTGATGTTGGCTGATAAGTTTTAACTAAGTATTATTTCATTTTGGTACATGACATAGAAGGATAATTGTCCATTTTGATATAAGTACTACATGACATATAAGGACCATGGTGTGGGAAAACCATGGCATGTAGCTGACATGTGCAGAAGTATCATGACATGGGACATTCTAGGCATAAAAGGATAATGGCATAGGAGACCCAACATGAGAGGACACGTTAAATGAAAATAAGTCATGAACGACTTGAGAATAGAGGACTTAGAATATAAGTGGAAGACTAGGGGAGTGTGTGGAAAGTAGAGTTTGAGGGATGCAAGAGTAGTTAGAAGAATAATTTAAATGGGATACTTCAATCCCATTGATTAGAGGCTTTGTACCAACCCATGATAAATAAAACACTTGTCCACAATAATATAACATAGAGCAAGGATATAGGGGCATAGAGACCTGAGTCTATAAGAATAAATCATTGTAAGAGCCATGATACTCAGTTTGTTGGGAGTCCATGTGCCATCTATTCATGATAACTATAATTATGACACTTGGTTATGGAAAAACAAGTATAAATACTCATTTTTTAATCATTTGAAAAAATGGTATTTATTGGAGATCTAATAATAGAGTTTTGTCTTGATTGAAAAACAAATGAGAAATCAGTTTTTACGATATTATGTTATGAGAGATGAAATATTCAAAGTGTTATATTATGGACATGGTTTATTTCTATGTGATTGCTATCTTTTTATTTTTCACTACTGTTAGATAATAATGGTGATCCTAGTTATAGTGGTAGTTAAATATGGGACAATAAGGATAATAATAGTATATTTATGGTGTTGAATAATATTTTAAGATCTATATTATGAAACATGAGAAAAAAACATCATTGTGTTGAAAATCCTTTGAGAACTGATCTTTTACTATGCACTTTAGGTGAGTGCATCAGACTTAATTATCATGTGATAGGGTCAGTGTGCTAGCTTATTAGGGGAAGATTCAACACCAAATTTTTAATTACGTAAAAGAACCCAACATTAATAGACATGAAAAAATTCTAAGTATGGTAAATAATCATAATTATGCATGTATTCCATCAATACATTAAATAAATATCACTCATAATGATATTTAAAATATAATCAATATAATCAATTACAATCCAAAGATCATACCATCTAGTCATGAATCATACCAAGTTTAAAATTACATAAACATCTCAATAATTCATTGATCATTCTATTGGGTGAATATTTTATCGTCAACTAACTAAAGGAAAAATGGTTATATCAGCCATAGTGTAATGAGATAAATCTCTCCTCTCAGCAAGGGGAGGTTCCCTATAAACTATCACAAATTGATCTAAACTAAATAATAATTTAGGGGTGAGACCATATCATCCATTTCTCTTCTTTCAAAAATGATGTTTACAAAATAAAATAACACTTTCTTGATATAAACTTAAAAATTGAGAAACCCACGAGAGCACAAAGTCTATCGTTGCTTCTTTTGCTATTAACATAGTAGAATGAGGTACAGCCTAAAGTCTTCACTAAAAATTAAAAAAAAGATATATGGTCAAAAAAGATAAAATTAATTCAAAGCCTTTCCAATATCCTTTATTTTAGAACACTAAAACATAAACTAAAGATAATTGTTTTAGCACAAAGTCTCCACAATCAACTTTAGTACATATCCCAGATTATTTTCACTCACACTACTTATTTAATCAAATAAATAAGATTACATTAGCAAAACGTCATAATAAAAAATTCCAATACAACACAAGTTATTTCAACAGAAATTTTTAAAGGTCACTTGCCTTCTCATTCACTTGATAAAATTTGATTTACAATTAGAGCTCAAAATCTCAAAATGCCTCTCAATTTTGGTAGAGTTTCACTTCAATAATTAAAAGATGATCCTTTTACAAAAGAGGCCCTCTTTATTTATAGGTAGAGGCCTTGAGAAAATTTAGGAAAAACCTAACTACTTTGACTTATTCAAAAATAAGAGTCCTTATTGACTTGGGACTTCCTATTTTTTACATGTAATTACATATGAAAAAAGTAAATTTAAAAATGTCTGAAATTGTTTCAAAAGTACATCTAAAAAATGAAAAATAAACTAAGGGAGAAAGATATTACTTCAATTTACATCACCATCCTTGTTCATGTGTACATCATACATTGTGAAAGCTGGTTACATCTCGATACTGTCTAGATTAATAGTGTTCCTAAAAATCATCTTGGCTCTAACTATGGCATCTCTTACTATGGTGACTGATTTTGCATGACTAGTTAACTTGGTTTTTAGATTATCCAAAGTCAACTGATTATCCAAAATATTGTCCACAGAGGCTATTGAAAATGTCTTATCTTTGAATTCTTTCTAGAACATACCTTCAAATTCCTAAATCATTTCTTCTACTGAAAGGATCTGGTTATCTTCAGATGTGAGCTTGCAAGGTAGCTCCTCCAACCTATGTAATAGGATGAAATAAATTTTCTCACTGAGCTCCCTTTTAGATTCAAATTCATTGATCAAATCTTTAATCACATGGCTTTTATATGTCAATGTCTCTTTAGTTTCAGTATAAGAATCCCTATCAGTAATGATGTCAATTGATATTCCAGTGCTTATTTTTAGTTGTCTCATCTCCACCCATTTATCATGATTCTCTTTTATACTATTAATATATTTAGAAAAAAATTCAATGAGATCATCAAGTTCTGCTCTTATTTTATTTGTTTTCTTAGATAGCTGTATAAGTAGGGAAATTCCTTATACATGCATCCTATCTAAGTAATCTTCAAGTACTTTTCCTTTGAAATAAGTCTTTTCTTATTTATGAATAATGGGGTCTTCTATAGAAATGACCTAAGGATTTACTACTTCTATAATCAAAGTAAATTTCCTTACCATTGTAGTCAACTATTCCACCATTTCTTTGTAGTGATATTTCATTTCTTTCTCCCTATCAAATTTATGAATCAAGATATCCATGGCTGACTGCATATCACTTTTGGCACTTTCATGAATTATCTTACCTAATTAAACTCTAGAGATAGTGTAATCATTTATATCAAAATTTATAATGGTTTCATCCTATGGGGGTCTTGCAATCTTTAGAAATTTGTGTCCCTTATCCCCAAGCATTTTTGAAAGAATCTTTAGCTTCTTTGGGGCCTTAGCTTTTACTAGCACTAGCTTATTAAAATCAAATTCATTTGGAGAGATGGCTTGTTTCTTCCATTTTGAGGTATACGATGATAACCATGGTGGGAGAACATAGGTAATCACATTAGGATTTGTCTCTATTTTTGGTGTCATCAGAGCTGGAATTACATATGTAGTGGAAATATTAGGTGGAGTGTCAGTATAAACTAAACTTTTTACTAAGTGAATAAAAGTAGCATTATCTCCAATATAAAAATATGGGGAGGACAAACTAGGAATAGACCTTGAGGAATGTATAATATCTTCAAAAGTGCTTTGAGGATTGTCAAAAATTATTCTGGAAGGAGAGGGTGATTTAGAAGAGGGAATGTTAATAGGAAAAACAGACGAAGGAGCTATAATAGGTGTGTTAGGTGGGGAAGAAGAGACTCCCATTTCTTGTTGAACATTCTCTTATGGGGAAAAGGTTTCTTCCTCTTGATAGTTTTTAGGCCTATATTCAATTTAAATATCTTCCATCATTGGTTCTTCAGTGCTCTATTTCTCAACTTCCATAACTTTTATTTCAGATTCTTTTTCCACATCTTTTGACTTCTTCATCACAAATATGATCTTAGGTTTATGTGGCTTGGAGGAAGAAGGAACATCACTTTTTTTTTTCTCCTATTCTCTACCTTTCTTATTATTTCCTTTTGAATCTTAGCTTCTGATCTTGTGAAGAATTCATTGAAAGCAACTCCCTTGTTTGATAGACAATTATTGGTGTTTGCCAATATAGGTTCAAATATTTTCCTCAAAGAAGTCAGCTCTTTTTGGGACCATTAGATTGGAGGGAGAGGGGAATTAGCAATCTATTTAATATTATATCTATCATTAATCAGCTCTCCATCATCCACTAGATTCTCAGGAATATTAGCAAGTCTTATATATTCAATCTGCTCAAGAGATAACCTATTATAGTCCATTTTCTAGACATCTTATATTCTCAAATAAATCCAAACATCTTCAATCATAGTTTCATGGGATTGGGTTTTCCTACTGATTATGTCTTTCATGCCCTTGTAATTAAATTTTGGTCTTCTTTTCAATTACTTCAAGGTTACAAACTGCATGTCAATTTCCATGACTCTAGCTTTCCCCATGGTCAACACTGAAAACCTACCAATTTCAACTATGAATCTAAAACCAAGGTTCTTGAGTTATATCTATTTATTATGCATGATGATCATTTATTTTCATAGCTCCATTAATACCAATGTGTTTGAGGGGAATCTTGGAAGCATATAAGGATGACCTTGGAAAAATCCAACCCTCAAGTATGAGAAAGAAGGAAACTATAAGAACATGCATCCAAAATCATTCACCACTATCCAAGCCTCATCTGGCACTCTTTTTTTTCTAGTTGAGGATCAAAAAGACATAAGAATACTACAAATAAATCATCATTTACTCTCCTAAAATGATGAATATAACCCTTCAATGTTGATTAAGAGTAGTATTGATACACTGGGATTACTCTCCTATTTCCTTTTGAAGTTAGACCTGGAAAGATTCTCATTAAAGCTGTAATATATACTAGATAAGAAGTCATATATAACTTGAAGGTAGTGGATACCTTCATCAATTGCTCATTCAATGCATTACTAATTTTTTCTCCCTAAAAGATGGTTTGTTTGCCTTGGAGTATTACCTTGATGAAGGGATACATCCATTCATGAAACTTTGAGGAAGAGGGAAAACTTCTTACCCTACTGAGAAGAGTTATTACGTCACCAACTTTTCTATAAAGTCACTTCTTGAAAAACTCTGTGGCCACCTTGACAAGTTTGCCCTTGAAGTCTTGAGCCATTTATTATTGATTACCTTCTTTGATTTTTAGGATTTTTTTCATACTCTTTTTGTGCTTCAAAAAAATCATGCTTTATCACTTCTTTAATAGCAGGGAACATGAATACCTTATCAATAAATTTAGGATCTAGTCTAATTATCACATTGCCACTAGCATTCAACACAACCCTGGTATCTTTATTATAGAATTGATCACACTGAAGAAAAAATTCTATGTTTTGAGCTACTATAGGGAAAGAAGATACCAAGTGAATATTACTGTCAATTATCTTCTTCATTTGCTTGACTTAGTTCTTTCCACAAACTTAACCATGTTCACACGACCAATCTCTATATCTCTAATGTGATTGACATTGGAAGTAACCAAGGTGATTGTAAAAACACCTTGATATTTATACTTCATTGCTTTCGACTTCTTTGGAGAAAACTTAGTCATCTAAAAAAGCTTTTACCAAAAGGATGTTGATGAAGAAAGGAGATTCATAGAAGAAATTGCAACAAAATTCCTGATCATACAATTAGGGAAAGTACTGGTAATCTAGGATAACTACATGTTGATGATCATGACTATGGAGATGTACTTGAAAGGGCTAATGTGTGAGAAGGCCAAAAAATTAGAGGAAAGTGAGATCAAAAAAGCAAAATTGGAAATATCCTAGAGTTAGAAAATTCAAGAAGATGTTTTCATGGGTGGCAAATTTTGTTGCCCTTACATATGAGGGATATTTGCATTTGTATTGGCGGTAAATTTTGCCACCCTTGTAGGTAGGAGAAAATTTTTGTTTATGCATAGGTGGAAAAATTCACCACCATTGCATATCTTTGCATGTAGGAGCGATCAAAAATGCTGACAAGGCATATTGTAAGAAAATTAAAGTTCTAATGTCCTAACGGCAAAAATAGCCACTACTACAAGAAATGGGAAATGTTTGAGTGATATTTTTTACTAACATTACATGTGGTATCATTTTTTGAGTTTTCACTAGGATAAGATGGAAATTTTTTTTGCTCTTACACTATCATTTAGAATATTTTCATACAACTTTCAAGTGGCAAAAAATGCTATCAATGAAAATGGTTTGTTTGCAACGGGAAGTGTAAGATGGTTTTCAACAAGATTTGGCGAGGGTAAAATCTTAGTAAAGGTGAAACACTGACTTGACATGTACCATGAAAACCTATGGCATGAAAAAGAAGTTAGTAATGTGAAAATCTTGTCTCGAATGATGAAATTAGAGTGTAGGTTATGAAATAGACAAGTTTCATATGGGTTGTCCACAAAATGATCATAGCTAATTTTAGGAATACTAGCTGGCTCTAGTGTGGGAACTTCCATCAATTGAACTTTGAAACAATTAAAAGGAGTAGAATCCAATTTCTAAGTGCCTTCATCCATGCCATTGGGATACAGAGTCAAGCTACCAAAAAAAAAGAAAAAGACACAAGTAACTAAACAAAAATACAAAAATTAAAGCATAATACTATACAAATGTACAAATGAACTTATCTGATACTTCGAGGATTGAAGTGTTTTAGATGTTTCCCACTATGAGGTAGCAAGAATGGTGTTCTATCCTGATATTGTAGTAAGAAGCTATTTCTACCATAGAATTGATGAATGGTAAACAGACCTCTCCATAAGGAATCAAATTTTCCATGCATTCCTTTTGGTTCTCTCCTCTTGTCCCACAACAAGACTTGATCTCCAATCTAAAACTCACGAATCCTTTCTTTCTTTTCAAAGAGTTTCTTTACCTAATTTTGATATTCAGTGATATGATCCACTACCTTAGTTCATTGCTCTTCTAGTTCAGTTAGGTACATGATCCTTTTGTCAATAGAATTTTCAAAAGTTTGATCTTCTACTGCCTTTACCAACTTCAGCGCTGGTAGTTCTAATATAATTGGTATCTTTACATTTAGACCATACAAAAGATGAAATGGTGACATACCTATTTTCCTCTTAGGGGTAATCCTATCTACCCATAAATCATAAAATAATGCTTTATGCCAAGTTCTCTGATTCACATCTACCAGTTTCCTAATAATAGTAACCAGATTCTTATTACCGAATGCCACCTGACCATTTTCTTAAGGATAATAGTTTGAGAAGTGGGAAAGAATGATTTCATTCTTTAAAAAAAGTCAGTAATCTTATGAGAAGAGAAATAAGTGGCATTGTCTACTATCATCCTGTTTGGAACTCCAAATCGAGAAGTAATATTTTTCTTAAGTAAATTACATACCACTTCTGAAGTAGCATGTGTAAATGGGATGGATTCCACCCACTTGGTAAAATAGTATATTATGGTGAGGACATAGTCATGTCTCTCACTTAATGATGGATTCAAAACACTAATGAAGTCAATACCCCATTACTAAAAACGTTCTTCAATCACCACCAGCTTGAAAGGTAATGTGGCAAACTTAGGTTTCCCAATGAACTATTGACACAACTCATACTTATGTACCCAGTTGTATGCATCTTGAAATAGTGTAGGCAAATACAATCTAGCTCATAGGATCTTGTGAGCTATCATGGGTGAAAGAAAAGGTCCTCTACAAGCCAAATTTTGGAAAGACTCTAAAAGTTTACTCTGTTGTGCTTTATCCATGCAACAAAGAAATACTCCATCAAGGCTTCTTTTGTACAAAATATTATCCCATTAGACGTAGTTAGCAGCCTTCAATTTAATTTTTTTTTTATCCTTATAATTTAGATAGGTAGGACACTCTCCATAGGTAAGAAAATGAGAGATATTGGAATACCACTCATCAGTAGTTGTGATAAAAAGAACTGTTGCCATGTCCTCAACTTCTACTTCTTCATCTTTTGTCTCTTTTGGTATATTATTAGCAATCAATTAACATAAACCTCTTCCACACATAAGCTTAGTAGGTTTGATATCAAGATCAAACTCTTGGATCTTAGCAATCCAATTGGCCTTGTTAGTGCTGAACTCTTGTTAAGTTAGAATAGACTTTACCATTGTATTAGGCACTAGAACAATAGTATGTGAGTTCAACATATAGAATTTTAAATGCTTTACCACCTTAACCATGGAATAAACATACTTCTCCATGTTTGAATATTTCAATTAATGAGCTTTGAGAGGACAACTCATAAATGATATGGGAGATTCCACACCTTCTTCATTCTGCTAAACCAAAATGGTTCAAAGTGTATGTTCAAAAATGTAGCCATATAATATGAAATCTTTAGTATAATCTAGACAAACTAGGATTGGAGCATGAGAAATAGCCTTCTTGATATCTTCAAATGCCACTTTGCCCTCCATAGTCTAATGGAAATTAGCTTTACCCTTCATCATGTTGATAATGTGATGGGTTTTCTCTACAAATATAGGAATGAACCTTCATAGAAAATTCACCTTTCCAAAGAAAGAATGAACTACAGTCTAAATAGATTTGACCTTTTTTGAGTCAATTTTAGTGCCTTCTTAGGATACAATGTGACTGAGAAGTTTACCTTATGTAACCCCAAAAACTAACTTCTTAAGATTGAGAGAAATACCATTTTGCCAATAGTGTTCCATCACTTGTCATAAATGATGTGCATGATCAGAATGGTGTTTAGAAAAAATAGTCAAGTCATCAAGATACACCATGATGAAATTCCCTATTTCATCTCTTAAATCAAAGTTCATTTCTATCTGGAATGTGGTGCCAACATTGATCAGACCAAAAGGCATTTTGTGATATGTGAATGTGCCCTAAGGTGTAGTGAAAGTGGTTTTATACTGATCTAAATCATTAACTTCCACTTGATTATACCCAAAAAAACCATCTAACATAGACAACATTTTGACTAGTTATTATTTTCAATACTTGATCCATGATGGGTAGGGGGTAGTTATCCTTTAGAGAAGATTGGTTGAGATTCCTGAAATCAACACAAATATGAATTTCCCCATTCTTTTTCCTTATAGGAACTATGTTCGTGATCCAGGTGGAATGATGAATTGGAAAAATTATCCTTGCATTCAACATCTTTTGAATCTTAAAAAGGATAGTACCTGATATTTTGGGGTTGGATTGTTGTTGTTTCTGCTTATGAGGCAATGACCCAACTTTAAGAGGAATTTCATACTGAATTTATTTAGGCCTGAAGGATTTAAAATCATCATAAGAATATTCCAAAACATCAATATAATGATAAAGAAGAGTAATGAATTTTAACTTTTCATCAAAAGTGTAACATTTCCCAATGTTGACCATTTTGGGATCTACTTCTGAACTTAAATGTACTTGATCAAATTCTATAGAGGAACTTGAATCCATTTATGGCTACTGCTTGGTATATCTATCATGCTTATCAAATATCTTTTCAAGATAAACTAAATTTTTTGGAGTTTTATTCCCTTTTAGTTGAAGAAACTCCTCACTAGTTTGTGAATCTATTTCAGGAACTGATTTCCATGGTGGAGATTCACTACCTTCAAAATAAATCTCATCAAAGCAATCCATATTTTCTATAAAATCAATAATTTGATTATCACCATTAAACACTTGCCAATGGTCAATATTATTAGGTACACCTAGTCAAAATACCAACTTAATGGTGTACTTACTTATTTGAAAATTTTTATGAGGAACCATGATAGTTGTGGAGATAGCCAATGAATCTACATGATCATTAAACTCTCTTGGCACTGTAGAGACTCTCTTGGCACTGTAGAGATATTGAAAGAATCAAAATTTTTAATGTAATCCCATACATGATTGTGATAATGTCACAATATTTCATTTTTGGTTTGATACACATTTCTCACTTGATAAACCACCAATTAAACATCTCCTTAGGCATGAAGAATATTAACACCTCTAGCACAAGCAAATTTCAATCTGCGTAATAGTGATTCATATTCAGTGTTTTTATTGGTATTGTTGAATTTCAACTTATATGAGCAAGGGAGAATATCTCCTTGTGGGGATATAAAAATAATTCTGGATCTAGAACTGGTAGAGGAACATCTACCATCAAATTATAAAACCTAAACCTCATTAGAATTTTATTGATCTAAAGATTCCTCTTCATTAATGAGGTAAGATCCCTTTTTACCTAAAACTTTACCAAAAAATTCTTCTGATTTTCTATCTAAACTATTTGAATTGTCACCTAATGAAATTTCATCTAATGAATTAAAAACATCTTCAGTGGATAGAAAATAATTACCCATTCCTAAGGACTCAAACAAAATTTGAGCTTTGAGGTTTGCCATTTGGGTAACAATATATTTTGACTCTTTCTTAGGAAGCAACTTTTGCATGATGCCTTTAACATGCATCCTTTCTTTAGATAGATCCATGTTCAACTCTCCACTTACATCCTTGTAAAAATTACGTTTGAGAAGAATACCATAAGAAGCTAGAACATTAGCCACTAAGACTGTCATGTTAATCCTCTTGTCTAGAAAAGCCACGAATGCATATTGAGCATCTTTGATTTGACCCAAAAGTGGTACTTGCTTATTTTCCATGGAGAAACATCTCCCAAAAGTATTAGTTAAGGTAAGACTGAGAGAGTCTACTACCTTGGTGGGTATAAAATTATCAGAGGCTTTAGAATCTATTATAAAATTGCTCAACTTATGACCATTTATCAATAGAGAAACATAGAAAGGTTCTATTTTTCTAGAGGTGACAAGGGGAGTAGTTGCAAGATTATTTTTAGCGGATTTTTTTTTTGAAGAATCATGGGTAACTTTTGGAAACTCTTGTCCTATAGGGATGGTTTTGTTTTTGATGTATTCAGCCAACCTATCAAACTATTCAGGATTAGCTTACAAATAATCAATTTCAGACATTTGGATCTTGGTTTTCCTAGCATGATCAATTATGTTGAATAACTAGAATGAAATATAAATAGAGGAAGGAAGTCCATCAATCTAATTCTTATTTGATGTGGTACTAGTTTGAGGGATAGAAGTAAAATATATAGGATTGCTAGATGTACTTACTTGCTTATTGTCTACCAGTTCCTTTGATTGGAAAGGCATCAAAGTTCCCTATTTAGCGATTGATAACACTGGCTAAGGTTATTCTCTTACTTTTCCCTTATCAAATTTATAAGTTGACTAGTTTTGGGACCTATTAAAAACAACATATGCTCCATCATACACTTCCTTTTTTTTAACATTGTCTTGGTAATTCAGAAAACCAATAGTGGAGTCGTCAGCTAATTCTTCTTCTCCTTCTACAAAGATATTACCATCATTTTCTTGGTCTAACTCATGTTGGAAAGAATGATCATGTTTAGTTTCATAATAACCAACTATTAAGTTGATTGATGGTACTTCAATGGAAAGCTTCCCCTATGTGGGAGGAAGATGATTGGGTTGCCCTTGGTTTTTGGTAGTGTTGCCTTGATATGAATTGTTGGGAAACATCCTCCTTGATATATCCCGATAAGGAGGAGCAGACATACCTTGGGACATTTGCCTTTTTAGAGCTAACAATTCATTTGCTAACTTTTGCACCATAGGATCAGTGGTGCTTATGGAAGAATTTTTAGTAGAAGAGGAAAATCTACTTTTGTTGGAATCTCTTCTAATCTTACCTACAAGGATAAGATCTTTGACTTTGGTAGCTAGAATTTGAGCTAAAGAAAGATCTGTAGGCTAGCCCACCTTAACAAAAAACTCACTTCAAGAATTTGAGAATTGATAAAGAAGAACTTAAAATTCTTTGGCATTGGTTGAGCGATTGTAGGAATCTTGTTCCTCAGCTTGTTGAATTTACCAATGAAGTTTTGCATAGGCTCATGAGGCTCTTTCTTTATTTTTTTAAGTTGGGCTAACAAGGTATGTGCATATTTTGTGGGTTTGAACCTTGCCTCAAACATGGTCTTGAGAGTGTTCCAATTGGTTATAGTCTGAGCTTAAAGATGATAAAACCAATCTGTAATAACACCTTGTAGTGTTTCTACAAAAATTCTTACTACTACATCTTCATTTTCAACACCTATTACACAACATGCTATGTAGAAAGCTGAAATGTGTTCATTAGGGTGAAATTTTTTATCACCATAGAACTTGGAAAAATTCTTTCTTGAACTATGAGGTAGTTCATGCAAAGGTGGGGTTAAATTTAAAGGACCAAAAGTATTACCCCAAGGGCCTTAGGTTAACATGATATAATGATAAAAAGGAGGGATAACAAACATTTGAGGAGTATGAATAGAAAAAACTCTACTAGCACTAGAACTAGAAGCTTCACCATGTATTAGAGATTTGACATTGGTAAGAGAAAAAATCTTGGTTTGCTAAAGGTGAGATCATAGAGGCAAGAGATAAAAATTATTTTGTTGTATCAATTCAAGTACAGGATCAATAATACCTTGAGCTCTCTAGCTTCGTATATATCATGAATCTGCCAGAATGTAGAATGGAAAAGAACTATAAATGCTTCAAATCTAAGTGTGAGGCTTCAAATTATGTGTTCTTCCCCAGCGGATTCACCAGAAAATATTGGGTGAGTATTTTGTCATCAACTAACTGAAGGCAAAATGGATATATCAACCAAGTGTAATGAGATAAATCTCTCCTCTTAGCAAGGGGAGGTTCCCATAAACTATCACAAACTAATCTAAACTAAATATTAATTAAGGGGTGAGACCATATCATCCATTTTTATTCTTTTAGAAATGATGTTTACAAAATAAAACAACACTTTCTTGATATAAACTGAAAATTGATAAACCCACGAGAGCACAAAGTCTATCGTTGCTTCTTTTACTGTTCACATAGTAGAATGAGGTGCAGCCTAAACTCTTCACTAAAAACTAAAATAAAGTATATGATCACAAAACATAAAATTAGTTTAAATCCTTTCCAATATCCTTTATTTTAGAAAACTAAAACATAAAATAAAGATAATTATTGTAGCACAAAGTCTCTACAATCAACTTTAGTACATCTCCTAAATTATTTTCACTCACACTACTTATTTAATCAAATAAATAAGATTACATTAGGAAAAGGACATAAGAACAATTTCCAATATAACACAAGTTATTTCAACACAGTTTGAAAGGTCACTTGCCTTCTCATTCACTTGATAAAACTTGATTTACAATTTGAGCTCAAAGTCTCAAAATGCCTTTCAATTTTAGTAGAGTTTCACTTCAATAATTAAAAGATGATTCTTTTACAAAAGAGGCCCTCTTTATTTATAGGGAGAGGCCTTGAGAAAATTTAGGAAAAACCTAACTACTTTGACTTATTCAAAAATAAGAGTCCTTATTGACTTGGGACTTCCTATTTTTTACATGTAATTACATATGAAAAAAGTAAATTTAAAAATGTCTGAAATTGTTTCAAAAGTACATCTAAAAAAATAAAAATAAACTAAGGGAAAAATATATTACTTCAATTTGCATCACCATCCTTCTTCATGCGTACATCATACATTGTGAAAGCTGCTTACATCTCGATACTGTCTAGATTAACAGTGTTCCTAAAAATCATCTTGGCTCTAACTATGACATCTCTTACTGTGGTGACTGATTTTGCATGACTAGTTAACATGGTTTTTAGATTATCCAAAGTTAACTGATTGTCCAAAATATTGTCTACAGAGGCTATTAAAAATGTCTTATACTCAAATTCTTTTTGGAACATACCTTCAAATTCCTAACTCATTTCTTCTACTAAAAGGAATTGGTTATCTTGAGATGTAAGCTTCCAAGGTAGCTCCTCCAACCTATGTAAAAGTCTGAAATCACTTTTTTCACTAAGCTCCTTTGTAGATTCAAGGTTATTGATCAAATCTTTAAGCACATGGATTTTATATGTCAATGCCTCTTTAGTTTTAGTATAAGAATCCCTATCAGTAATGATGCCAATTGATATTAGAGTGCTTATTTTCAGATTTCTCATCTCCACCCATTTATCATGATTCTTTTCTATAATATTAATATCTTGAGAAACAAATTCAATGAGATCATCAAATTATAATCTTATTATCCTCATTTTATTAATTTTCTTAGATAGCTCTATAAGTAGGGAAATTCCTTATGCACGCATCCTATCTAAGTACTCTTCAAGTACTTTTCCTTTGAGATAAGTCTTTTCTTATTTTTAAATAATGGGGTCTTCTATAGATATCACCTTAGGAGTTACTAATTTTGTACTCAAAGTAATTTTCCTTACCACTGTAGTCAACTATTCCACCATTGCTTTGTAGTGATCTTTCATTTCTTTCTACCTATCAAATTTTTGAATCGAGATGTCCATGGCTAACTGCATATCACTTTTGGCACTTTCATGAGTTATCTTACCTAATTCAACTCTAGAGATAGAGTAATCATTTATATCAAAATTTATAATGGTTGCATCCTATGGGGGTCTTGCAATCTTTAGAAATTTGTGTCCCTTATCCCCAAGTATTTTTGAAAGAATATTTATCTTCTTTAGAGCCTTGGTTTTTACTAGCACCAGCTTATTAAAGTCAAAGTAATCTAGAGAGATGACTTGTTTCTTCTATTTTGAGGTATAAGATGATAACCATGGTGGGAGCACAGAAGTACTCACATTAGGATCTATCTTTGTTTTTGGTGTCATCAGCGCTGTACTTACACAGGTAGTGGAAATAATAGGTGGAGTATTAGTAAAAACTACACCTTTTACTAAGTGAACAAAAGTAGCAGTATCTCCAATATCAAAAGATAGGGAGGATAAACTAGGAATATACATTGAGGAATGGAGAATATCTTCAAAAGTTTTTTGAGGATTGTCAAAAATTATTTTGGAAGGAGAGGGTGATTCAGAAGAGGGAACATTAATAGGAGAAATAGATGGAGCTACAACAAGCATGTTAGGTGTGGAAGAGACTCCCGTTTCATGTTGAACATTCTATTATGGGGACAAGGTTTCTTCCTCTTGATAGTTTTTAGGCATATCTTCAATTTCAATATCTTCCATCATTGGTTCTTCAGTGTTCTGTTTATCAACTTCAATATCTTCTATTTCAGATTCTTTTTCCATGGCTTTTGACTTCTTCATCACAAATATGATCTTAGGTTTATATGGCTTGGAAGAAGAAAGAACATCACTTTTGTTTTTTGTCTTATTCTCTACTTTTCTTCTTGTTTCCTTTTAAATCTTAGCTTATGATCCTGTGAAAAATTCTTTCAAAACAATTCCCTTCTTTGCTAGCCAATTATTAGTGTTTGCCAATATAGGTTTAAATATTTTTCTCAAAGAGGTCAACTCTTTTTTGGACAATTGGATTAGAGGGAGATGTGCATTAGCAATCTATTCAGTATTTTATCTACCATTAATCAACTCTCCATCATCCACTATATTCTCAAGAATATCAGCAAGTCCTATATATTTAATCTGCTCAAGAGATAACCTACTGTAGTCCATTTTCTAGACATCTTCTTATATTCTCAAATCAACCCAAACATCTTCAATCATAGGTTCATGGAATTGGGTTTTCCTATTGATTATGTATTTAATGCACCTGTAATAAAATTTTCATCTTCTTTTGAATTGCTTCAAGGTTACAAGCTGCATTCTAGTTTCCATGACTCTAGCTTTCCTGCCGGTCAACACTAAAAACCTACCAATTTCAACTAAGAATCTGAAACTGAGCTTCTTGAGTTCCATCTATTTATTATGCATGATGATTATTTGTTTGTATAGCTCCATTAAGACCAATTTGTTTGAGGGTAATCATGGAAGCATATAAGGATGACCTTTGAAAAATCCAACCCTCAGGTATGAGAAAGAAGGAAACTATAAAAACATGTATCCAAAATCATTCACCACTATCCAAACCTCATCTAACACTCTTATTTATTCTAGTTGAGGATCAAAAATACATAATAATGCTACAAAGATAGAATCATTTACTCTCCTAAAATGATGAATATAACCCTTTAATGTTAATTGAGAGTAGTATTGATACACTGGGATTTCTCTCCTATCTCCTTGTGATGTTTGACCTGGAAATATTCTCATTGAAGCTACAATATAAACTAGATAAGAAGTCATGTAGAACTTAAAGGTAGTGGATACCTTCATAAATTTCTCATGCAAAGCATTACAGATTTTTTCTCCCCATAATATGGTTTGTTTGCCTTGGAGTATTACCTTGATGAAGGGATACATCCATTCATGAAATTGTGAGGAAGAGGGCAAACCTCTTACCCTGCTGAGAAGAGTTATCAGATCACCAATTTCTTTTTATAGTTAGTTTTTGGAAAACTCCATGGCCACCTTGACAAGTTTTCCCTTTAAGTCTTGAGACATTTATTATTGATTACCTTCTTTGTTTTTTTATGATTTTTGTCATACTCTTTTTGTGCTTCAAAAAAATCAAGCTTTATCACTTCTATAATAGGAGGGCACATGAATAACTTATCAATGAATTTGGGATCTAGTCTAATTATCACATTTCCACTAACATCCAATATAGCCCTGGTATCTTTACTATAGAACTGAGCACACTGAAGAACAAATTGTGTGTTGTGAGCTACTAAAGGGAAAGAAGATACCAGGTGAATATTATTATCAATTATCTTCTTCATGTGCCTGACTTAGTTCTTTTCATAAACTCAACTATGTCGACATGACCAATCTATATATCTCTAATGTCATCATCATTAGAAGTAACCAAGGTGATTGGAAAAACACCTTTATATTTATGCTTCATCACTTTTGACTTATTTGGAGAAAACTCAGTCATCTGAAAGAGCTTTTACCAAAAGGATGTCGATGAAGAAAGAAGATCCACAGAATAAATTACAAATAAAGTCATGATCATTTAATTAGGATAAATATTGGAAATCTAGGATAACTTCATGTTGATGATCATGACTATGGAGATTTGCTTGAAAGGGCCAAAGTGTGAGCAAGCCAAAAAACCAGAGGAAAGTAAGCTTAGAAAAGCAAAATTAGAAATATCCTAGAGTTTGAAAATTCAAGAGGATGTTTAAATGGGTGGAAAATTTTTCCACCCTTACGTATGAGGGATATTTTCATTTTCATTGGTGGAAAATTTCACCACCCTTTTAGGTAGGAGAAAATTTGTGTTTATGCATAGGTGGCAAAATTCACCACCATTGCATATCTTTGTGTGTAGGAGTGGCGAAAAATGTTGACAAGGCATACTACAAGAAAATTAAAGTGCTGATCTCCTAGCAGTGAAATTAGCCACTACTATATGAAATCAAAAATATTTGAGTGATATTTTTCACTGACATTACATGTGGTATCATTTTTTGAGTTTTCACTAGGATAAGATGGCAAAATTCACTGATCTTACACTATCATTTAGAAAATTTTCATACAACTTTCAAGTGGAAAAAAATGACATCAATGAAAATGGATTTTTTGTGATGGGAGGTGTAATATGGTTTCCAACAATATTTAGCGAGGGTAAAATCATATTCGGGTTGAAACACTGACTTGACACGCACCATGAAAATGTAGGGCATAAAAAAGAAGTTAGTGGCTTTTGCTCACTAGGGTAAAACAAAATAAAAAATAAAACAAGGATCGAACCAAAAAAATCCAAAATAAAATGAAAATAATAGTCTAACTTTAATAGGAAAAACTCAAAAGAAATGAAAACCTAGAATTAGAAAAGAAACAACTTTCCTGGCAAACTCAAAATCCTCAGCCCGATGATGGTGAATTAGAGATCTCCCTTGTTCATAAAATCAAATGATTACAAAGAGGGTCTAAGAATCTTAAAATAGAAGAAATTTTTTATAAAAAAAAAGCATTTAAAAATCCCTAAAACAAGCTTAAAAAACATGGTGTGTGTGGCCATAAATGCCACATGAAAATTGAGATTTTGAAAATCTTTGATTGGGTGGTAAAATTTGCTGCCCTGACATGTGCCATGGGATAGATAATGCATTGGCAGAAAAAGTGCCACCAATACATGTGTCTGAGGCTAGATCATTTATTATCAATAAAAATTACCGTTGATGCATGTAGAGAGAGGAAAAACATGTAAGGGTGGTGAAAAAGGCTGCCCATGCATAAAGAAAAATAAAATTCACTAACACCCTAAAAAGATCAAAAATGGCATTTTAATCAAATAAAGATTACAATAGGTTTCATGATTTTCAAGAAATCATGGTGAGGGAATGTTGTAAACTTTCCTAGGATGTCATACAACTTCACTTAACATTAAGAGAATCTTGTCTCGAATGATGAACTTAGAGTGTAGGTTATGAAACGAACAAGTTTCGTATGGGTTGTCCACAAAACAAGTGTGGCTGATTTTGGGAACAACACATTACACCACATGTTTGGCCCTCATCACAACCCAAAATAACTATAAGTCATATTAATATTTTACCCTTAATTAATCCTAAACAATAATTTAATTTTTCCCATAATCAGGATAGATAGGGAATGTTCAATAGCACACAACAAGTTATATATAACCATACAAGTATACTAGTGTCTATATTTTCATCAAGGTTAATCCATACATTTATACTATGTATAGTTGTAAGTCATTGAAATACCAATCACAACTATATATATAGCATAACTTGTCTATCCATAGCTAAGTATGTGTATGTATTCTCTAAGAATACAACATGATACATATAATTATATAGATTATTCAAGTTTCTTGATTTATCTTAAAATTAACAAATCAAGTACACTATTATAACATCTATGTATACAGTGCCAATAGGTCAACTTAATTGAAAGCTCATCTCTATAACAATAAAACCAACTCACATCCAATTACCACTTTTCATATCATAAGAATAGTCTATGCATAGCTAAATAATCATAGTTATTTCTTAAGAAATAATTCATGCCTATTAAATAATATAAACACCTTTAAAATAACCATCATTTGTTTAACCCATATTTTGACTTAGTTTACTATTTAAATCAACTATTTTAAGTCTTTTTTCTTCATCATTTTTAAATTTGACACATATATAGTATGTTATTAACTCGGATTTTTGAATACCTAACATATAATAATGTGACATACAATTAAATACAATAATTAATTCAAGTTTATCTCATGTAAATCCCCCATTCAATAAGTATACATTTTTATTCCTTTATCAATGTACAACTAGGGTTCATTTTAAGAGACCCTACTAGAAAACCTATTGTAAATTTTTGGTAAATATAGGAAAATTTGATTTGTAGCTATGATGAATCCTCTATGGATGATGGTGAATCTATAAGTTGGATCAGATGGCTAAACTAAATGCCTTTAAATATTAACTATAATAAATAATAAATTAAAAGAAATTAAAACCTAAATATTATTGCATATTTGAATTCCTCTCAAAGAGCTATGTAATTTTAAAAAGAAAATCATTACAATATGAGTCTGTATGTAAAATTTATGGCCTCTAGAAGTTTTCATTCAGTGGCATCATATGACATGGATGAATGATGTGGATGAACAACATGTAATAATTATTTGGATGAATGACATGGACTTATGACATGGACGTATGACGTAATTTAATGATGACTTCTAGAGGCCATAACTTTTACATATAGACTTAAATTGTGATTTTTAAAAAAAATGCATAGATCTTCAAGAAAAATCCAAATATTCAATAATATTTATGTTTTACGAATTTTTTTCTACTTTTTAGGTTTATCATTTGGCACTAGTACTCAACACTATCATTCAACACTATCATTCGATACTATCATTTGACACTATCATACAACATGGATGAATGACATGCAAGAATGGCATGGATGAATCCATGGATGTATGACATGGATTTATGGTATAGAATTATTACATGGATGTATGACATATATGGATGATGTAATCAAATGACAACTTCTAAATGTCGTAACTTTCACATATGAACTCAAATTGTGATGACTTTTTTAAAATTGCATAGATCTTAAGGAGAAATAAAATAATGTAATAATATTTAGGTTTTTGGAATTTTTTTATACTTTTTAGGTATGTTGTTTAGCACTATCATTTCGCATTGTCATTTTGCACCATAATTTGGTAGTGTCATTCAGTTCTTTCATTCAACACTATAATTTAGTAGTGTGGTCCTCTGGTTCTAATTATGCTTGTTACTTTGTTTGATATCGAGGGTTGATTGTACTATATATATGTGTTGAATTGAAGTGTAATATTATATATTATTATAGATGGTTAGTGATCCAACCCATAAAATTTTTATATCCCTAAAATTTTGGTGATTTGGTCCCATCTACCAACCCTAAAAAATCACCAAAATCAAAATCCAGAAAATATAATATTCATGAATTAACAAATATTTACTACTAAAATTTACCCTATTTACAACATCCATATGTATATATATTTAATAACTAAAGATGTATGTAATTATATATTTACACTACCCATAATGAGTATAAACCATCTAAATATGACTTGGTAAATATATTGTGTCTTTTATTGCATAGGTATTTACATGTGTATGCAGATCCTTATATCAAATATGTTTGTACTCCATTTAATATACTCATACCATACCCATTTATACATATATGTATATGCATCGATAAGGAGAGAATTCATTTTCTAAAATAAATCTATTAATTTTGATAAACTATCTTAATCACCTGATTGATATCTAAATCGACTGTATCATTTTTACCTATATTTGCTTTATACGACAATTCCTTTGTAAATATCCTTAATTTATAAAATTGATTGGATTCAAATTAAAAAATTGACTTAACCAGCATCCTAACTTAACTTATTTTTTAAAATGTTTTATTTTTAGCTTAGATTTGGACCTATCCAATTCATCTAAATATTATACTGTAATATATATTTATGGCATACTCATCTATGGTATAATATAGCTAGAGTTTTAAATTATATAACTCAAAAAAATATATACCCATATTTACATTTACAAGTTAAGGAAATGTACAATTTATATGGAGTAAATTCACCTTAGAATTTTTCTAATATGGCATTATTTTTAACCATCAAACAACTTACATAGGCCTTTTAATATCTCTAGGTTTAGAAACATATATACAGTCCATCATTAAAATTCATAATTTTGAATACAAATAAAAAAACACATAGTTCATTCATATTAGACAGGGTTAGAGTATGCACATTATTTTCCATGATATAAACAACCATGACTAAAATTACACCACCTACCTTTCAATCATTTCACATAATTTAAATTAGAATTTCTCTATTTTCTTTCTGCTCTATCTCTCACCTCACTCTCCTTGATCTATCATCATCCTCTCACCTTATTCCCCATTTTTAATTCATCATACTCCCATTCCTATTATTATAATCTCCTTATTAAAGATTAAGTTTTCATGCAAAAAATCCACATTCTTTACCATTTCAAATTAAGCTTAATTACCATAAATTAACTTGAGCTTCCTTTATTTTCATAAATTATGCATTTTGAAACTATGTTCAAGACCAAGTTAATTACTAAATAATTCCACTTAAGTCATTATAAAATGATAATTTATACCTTCAAATATCAACATTATCTATGCATTGGACTTTGTTCTCAAGTTAGTATTATTATGATAGTTAAATATCCTTAAATTAAATGTAATAGGTAATTATCTCTTCAAAAGATAAATCAAATCAATTACTAATTCCATTTATAATAAGATAACTATTTTAATTAATTACCACTATATATAGATTATATATACATACATACATACATACATACATACATACATACATACATACATATATATATATATATATATATATATATATATATATTCTTATTTAATAGTTTGACTTATATTGATATTCTCGAATATCAATAGTAGTTAACTTAACATATAAATATTTTTTTAAAGACATTATTAGTAGTTTATATCCAACCAAAATATAACTAAAAGAATAAAAATAATGATTTGTTAATCATTAACTCATCTAAACATAGTCAACACAATAGTCAGAAGGAAATCATCATACAAATCTAACTGTAGAAATACACAAACATTCAAACACATACTAATTAGTTAAACTAATATAATGCGGTGTGTTTTAGGTTACTAGAAGTTCCTTTGTCATCCCCAAATCATACCATTTATACCATCCTCTCTGATGATTCTCTCCCTCTGTCACATTCTAAGGGATGAATCAATTCCTGCATCCACCTCATGACAAGTAGGTAGTTAGTCTGAGTCATCATATATACCAAAAAATAATGATTCATAACTAAAAAATATACATCCATAATGTACATAATAACAAAGTATAGCTGTCATATAATTAATCCATCATGTAAACTAATTAACATATAACTATCCCATAACCAACATATGTCATAAAATCCAAATCAAAGCAATAATAATAAAATTATAACCATAATAATCCATGTATTTAAAGGTTATAATACTTAGGGTGAAATTGGGATGTAAAAAATGATGAGAATGTTTTTAATATTAATAAAATGAAGATAATAGTTTCCTATATATATCATTATCTGGATTCTAATTATAACAATTTACCAATGTTCTACACTATTCAATATTCTTACCCATAACATCTCATGAAATTGGGGCATGAAAAAATAATTAAAAAAAATCAATAAACTCATAAGAGTCAAATCCAAAAACACCATTAGAAAATACCTTACATACTATAGATATAAGTTCTACTCCTATTTCAACTATGACACCTCACTAAAAAATCCCAAAACCTTCTATCATTGGTACTTGATTATCTCAAAAATAAGAAACAACCAGTGACATAAACACACCATGTGAAATAAAACACTCATCTATAATCATTCAACCCACATTAACCAAATGTAAATTAAACATTTCTTACTAGTGTAAATTTCAATGCACTTCCATTACACCTTCAAAGTATTTACTACAACACTATACACCCTTATCTGATAAATTTATAATGAGATATGAATAATGGTATCCTATAGTTAAAATTTCATATATCCCATCTCAAATACATTTCTTATAAGTCATGAAAACTTCTATTCATCATCATAATCATATAATGAAACTCTTATTCAAAATTAACATACCTCATCCCCCACCTAAGAGACAAGAAGCTAATTTGTTAGGGTCTGATGATAGCATCGTACAATATTGTGAAGAAATGTCTATCCACATTGATTAAATAGTATACACCTATCTTTCACTCAAATTCTAATTCTCTTCTATGATCCCCGATGAGATATTTCTTCATGTTGATGATCCTTCATTGTTCATTAGCATCCAACTAGGAGATATCCAAAGTAAATTTGCATTAACCTCCCTTGATTTTATTAAAATACTTAGATATTTTGAATGCAATATCAAATCTAATGAAATTATATGTCAAGGATATGATAAAAGGAAAATTCCTTCTTCAATTTGTGTTTTTATTCCTATCATAATTTACCCTATCATGGTGCATGTCAAATTCATGATATATGACTTCCCACTTTCTTATATCATTTTCCTCAATTAACATTGGACACACTGCATGAGAGCGGTATCTTTTTCATCATGATAATGTGTTAAGTTTAATTATAATGAGGCTATATACAAGATGAAATGAGACAATAATCCTTGGAATTTTGAGTAGTTCGAAGAATGAGTTATTTTTAAATACCTAACCTCAAACCTCTACCTAACATCCCATTTTGTAAATCACAACACTTTAATTATCCTCTCAACTCTACTAGATGCTATAACAATCATCTTGAACTAATAGGAAACATACCACCTAATATTTTAGATTAAAATGATGATGAGCTAGATGATATAATTTTGTAAATCAAAATTTTTGATATTTCTACCAACATTATCACTCAAATACTTTGTTCTCTATAACCTCAATTTCATAAAAAAAAAAACATTAGATGAACTTCTAGTCACTCTAACAAAAATTAAACAATCCATTCATCATGCCTCTTTAACTAATAAATTCATTGAAACATGTACTATTGACCTTCACACTCCTATTATGATGATGGATACTCTTTTGATGACCCATTTTTAGCTAAATTTACTCAATCTAAACATTGAGAGATACTTAGTTATCATTCTAATTTAAAACATTCTCTTATTTATATTTATGTAGTTCCTTCTACTTTTATAGTATCTAATATTAGTTATTCTAATGTTCATAGGTCTAAAATGGGGTACACACACACTAATCCCCTAATTACTATTTATCTTCTTCTGAGTATGAATTTTAACCATGTTATGAAAATACCTTATTAGTTAGGTAGATACCATGACCCTTCCAACTTAATTCCTCCAAATATGATAGCGACACTACATTGACCCACTATGAGATCATATCTTTATGTATCCCAAGATAGTCATAGTCATATTATGAGTTATCCTCATATTAGTGATGACATACTACCTTTGACTAAGATTTAAACTCTACCAACATGATGGGAAGATGAGAGATATTTTGATATCCATATAATTGTTGATCATTGGGCCAAGGATTATCATGCACATTAGAAAAATTAAGCCCAAATATTTACTTCTACAAAAATATATTATCTTCATAGTATACACCTATATGTATCAAGATATACATCATCATTCTTATACTCATTTCTAATGTATTTAATAATACATTAATACACTTTTTCTAGAGAAGGCATAGTCTATAAATAAAATCCTACCACCTCCTAAGATACTTCCAAAATATATCCCTAAATATGGGAAAGTTTATCTTTGGAATTAGTGTAATGCACACCATACAGATAGTTGTTGAGTGTTATAATAATAATTTTTTTATTTTTCATGGTCTATGCCTTCACCAACTTAATCACATTTTCAAAGACATTCATGAACAAAGGTTCAACATTCTTTGTTTTCCACATTTACTCATAGATATGAGGATGTTCATCACATATTGATATCATATCCTTGCATTGAGTATCCCTCATAGGGACTACCCTATGAGCATCATTATTATTATATCATACCCACATTATTAGTAGAGACAATACACTAGGAAGTCTTTTCATAATTCTCTACAAAGATTGATGAGACTTTGATTAAAGTCAAAATATAGTTACTCAATGATGTATCAGATCTTATTGATGATGCATGTTGTGAAATTTATTAGTATTTATGAACAAATCATAAATTTTCATCACATTATATATTAAAATTTCATATTATTTGGATTTGATTTATGAGTAACTATGGATATTATGTTTTACCTATCACTTTGAAATGTTTCATTCAACTCACTTATAGCTTACACGCTTCCTATCATGATTTAGTGTGTTTTAGAATTTATTTTCCCATGAAATATATAATATTTCACATTAAATTTATACAGTTTAGACCATTCTTTTTAACCATGCATTTATTCAAAACTGCTATAAAATAATCAAAAATACATCGTACATAAGCATATATAAAAAATTAAACACTTGTGCTAAAAATAAAATACATACATCCATAACATCCATGAGTCATAAAAATAGATATAGATTTATATATCAATTGATCCAATATTTCATACAATAAAACAACATGATCTAATCATAATACAATAATAACACTATGGTTATGATCTACCCTACCCATTTGGTAGATGGGCCACACTACCCATCGATGCTTGAGACTATCCACTCTGAATGGTGAAATGTAGTGACTCTATATATGAACTTAGACCATATAGAAATCCCTATATATTGGGCACTTGAGCCAGTACATGTTCCAATTATCTATATGTATCCTTATAGGTATCTTGATCCCCAACCATTATCTATAAGTCACACAACTCTCCATCACCAAATCTTAGTGGTAATTATGGTGCATCTCCTCATCTTTGTAGATCTCTTATTTCATCACTAACAAATTAAAACCAAATATCATAAGTTACGTAAGGGTGTACAATATAATAATTCATATTAGTAGTATCATGATTTAAAAACACATCATCCAAAATATCATGATGTGCTACTATAGTATTAAAGACCATCTAAAATATTTCTATAAAGTAGCTATAAAATACAAACCAAATTTACAGATCTCTCTCTCTCTCTCTCTCTCTCTCTCTCTCTCTCTCTCTCTCTCTCTCTCTCTCTCTCTCTCTCTCACTCACATAGACACACACACACACACACACACACACACACACACACACACACACACACACACACACACACACACACACACACACACACACACACACACACACACACACACACACACACACACACACACACACACACACACACACACACACACATCTCAAGATAATCTATCTAAACAAATATATATCTATCTATCCACATAATAAACATCAAATACATATCAAAACACAAATAACTCACCAATAATAGTATTTCCATCATTAGATACACCAAGTAGATCCATTAGAGCATGTCTTTAAGGTTATTCAATACTAGGTGGGAGAACATGAGCATGCAATGGTCCACTAAAAATTTATATCTCTATGGACTATATCTCTATAGGTTATGCCATAGGATCTCTATGCTCGACTACATCTACCTATGAGTCCTTATCCTCTTACACCTCCACATGCATATGCACCTTCTATGAACTAGGAATTTGACTAATAAGAGGAGATTATTATCATGTTAGTAAATGAAATCAAATAAAAAACACACTAAACTAACATCTTCATGCCTAGTTACTAGGGTGAGCTTAGTGAAGAAAGAAAAAAGAACAAAGCATAACTAAAATTCAATAACGCACATGTTCCTTACCTTCCTTGATGCCCTAAGAGTATTATTTGATTGGCTTGCTCAGTTTATGCTCATGAAGTTCTCATCAATGGAATTTTTGCTACCTCCATATCTCCTTGGCACCTTTGGATTTTGCTTGGCTTGGCTTAGAATCAATTTGGAATGGTAACACTAGTTTACATTAAGCTTTCAGAACCAATCCTACATTATAACTTTACACAAATTAATCTTAAAAATGATGTTCATGGCCTCTCTATTTATATATTTTGAAGAATGACTAGAATCAACCATAACCATCCATCTTAAGATTGAGATGTGTGGTCATGAATTAATTGAATTATGTAATTAAAATCCATAATTATCTTCATCATGAATTTTAAATAAGGTACATTAATGAGGCATGGGAGGTAATAAAGAGGCATGGGAGACCCATAATCCCTATATTTGTGGCATTTATGGCATAGGGATGTCTTCCCAAGAAATGAGGTCACCTAATGATGTAGATATTCAATATTCATTTCTAAAAACAAGTTTTCAATAATTATACATGGAATTATTAATCAAGCCTCGATTTGGATTAATTAGATCTTAACTATGATTAAGCACTTTGTGCATAAATTACTTAATGCCTTGTTATTGGTCCAAAATTTGACTAGATTGGAATTGAAAGTCAATGTTAGATTTTTTGGATCTATTATCCCATTTAGGATGTTTCCAACACCAAATAACAAAGACACACATATAATACAAGAAATTTGATTGAAAAGAGCAATCTAGAGCACCTAAGTGCAAAATTGGCATTTTGACTCAAAATGAATTGATTAATGTTAGCTATCCCATTAATTATATTTCCCCATTTAATGATACTATATACAAAATTGGCACTTGAATATATCAATTTCAACTCATTTAATGTGCTTTAGTGTTTCTAGGCTTAATTGTGCACTTTGGTAGAAATTGGTCAAAATCTTGGTTAAAGGTTATTGGTGGCCAGATTTAGCTGTCTACAACCTTATAATGTCTATCTTGTCATGATTATCATGGTGTAAATTACAAATCCTATTATGGGATAAAAATCACCACCTTCACTTCCTTATCAAATATTATCTCTACCTCCTATACCACCACTCTCACCACTCTCTATTATGATCATCATCATTATCTAGTCCAAGGTCTTGATTAGCATGGTCAAATGATAGGCACATCCATAGGCACTATTAAACCTTTGTTACCCCTATGATCCCTCACATGTCATTATCATATCCATTCAATATTATAAGTGTCATTAGAGGTGGAAACCCTAGTTGACTAGGTAAGTGGGAAATAGAATGTGGCTCTTCCCACCATGTATAATGTATAGTATAATGAATATGTGCTAGTCCTTTCAAAAAAATTGGCCAAGAAAGCCAACTAGATACAATACTCATAAATATTTTCCAAATAATATATCCTCATATGATAGTCTATAGCACTAGGACATGAGGTACCATTTATAACACATGGTTCTATCACCATCTCAAAACATGAAGTAAGTAACCCAATTGGATAATATATAGGAAATATCTCATTAATCTAGTTACTAAGTAAAATCATAAGGCCCATAGTCATTTATCCTTGTGAAATAATGATATATATATCATGTATAAATTACACCAAATAACTAACCCTAGGTAATAAATAGTACCCTAATCTATAATTGAATGATACAAGGTGACCACATATAGTGATACCTCCTAATTCAGCTTGTGACAAATCACACGATCTATCACAAGGCCAATAATAGCCTTCTAGATATCTATAATAATGGATACATAAACATTAAAATATACACTCATAAGCAATAAAAATACCTCTCTAAATATATCACCCATAAATGTAGGACTCATCTCTTAGGATCTGTATCAAGGATTTCATAAATCACAAGAGAACCTAGTAGTAAATGCTATGATTGTATGAACATCCTCTTAAGTGATACCCACCTCAATGGTATCCCCATCCAAAACCCACTTGAAATTCTTGGGTAGTTAGTCCCATGTCCCTAATAACATGGAAACTAAGTTAACACTCAAGTGGATATGTTGCATAAATACGATCCCTTCAAAAACCAACATTGTCAAGCATGCATGATCATAGGATATCAACCTATCTAACAAGTTTGGTAACCATAGTTTATGTACTAAGCACTAGATTCTCATCACCTCTATAAAATTTCAAACAAAAAAATCACGTATTAATCCTTGATATCAAATAATCATAAAATTACATTATGAAATTAAAAATACATGTATTTAAAACAAAATTAACTACTCCATCAGCCTATTTTGTCATTTTTTACACATTATATACTACATTGGCATCATAACTAGCTAAGTTGACCAAAAATAAATTTTATACTAATTCAACCATATATCCAACTACATCAACCATTATTAACTTCAAACTAAAGTATCCACTTTATATGAAGTTAGTTAGCTAACATAGCTATAACATCTACTCAATATTCAGTTGATCATGCAAACCTACTACATCAACCACTTTATATACAACTGGCCACCCCTTAAAACTACATCTTCTACCTATATACATCATTGCATAAGACATAATGTATGTGGTCATTCCTTTTATACACTATTAAATTAGACCAACACATATATACCAATTTAACAAACTAATAACAAACTATATCATCTTATTGCTATGTAATTAGCCACTTTCATTCACTTATTAATTTAAAACTATGTCAGCCTAACTAACCCCATTTAGATATTAAAATATTTTTTTACCTATTTATCATTAATGCCTTAAGCATTAATGACCCTCTTCTACCTTCCCCATTGACCATATTAATTCTTACTGTACCCTAAAATTTTCTAAGGTATATTCTACTACATAGATTCATCTTACTACCTAGTTTTTTAAATCTATCTCATTTTATAATTAAAACCTTAAAAAATGAAAATTTAGTACATTTTATACATGGATCATGCTAACACCCAATCTTATGTGTCTTCCACCTTGTGATCCTCACCTTTGTTCCATTATCTCTCTCATCATCCTCTATGACACATAGAGCTCTAATTTTTAAAAATAGTAAATTTTCAAATGAATACTTAAAAATCCTATTTACATTTGAAATTTACAAATACTTTAGCTTCCAATTATTTACTAACAAATTTTATATTTTTCACATAGATAAGTTTCTACAAGTTATTTATCCAAGCCACAAAAAAAAATTGGAATCTTGATAATGTAGTCATTTTTTCTATATTTAATCCATATTTTTTCAAAAAAATTGAATTTTATCTTATTTTTCAAGTTTGCCTAATGTTCAACACATTGGATGCCTCTTCTTCTCACTTCTATTATACAATAACAAGGTAAGTGAAGGTATGTATGTTTCAATTATTTATTTTCTACTATTTAATGTAATTTATTTAGCTCCACATTGTGTATTGTGATGTTATTTTTTGAAGCACCATCACACGTTACAAGTGCATGAAAGGTACATTAATAAAGTGGTTGGTAGAACTTTGGTTCTTTACACTATTTTTGGTTACTATACCATTATGTAAAACCACTGGAAGATAATTTTATCTAACTGTCTAAGAAATTAAAACCTTCTTAGACACTTCCCTAAGAAATTCACCATCTAAAATATCCCCTAAATATCACCCCTTTTATTCATTTTACTACTACGTCAGCTTGGTGAACCTTGTTAGAAATTCAATGCATGCTACATATCTCTATTAGCCTAGATGACTTAATTCAAGGCATAACAACTCTATTTATTTCCAAACAAGACCACCCTAGCTAACCTTGTCAAAAATATTACTAAGAGAGTTTAGGATCAATCCTTGGATATAAATACCCCCTTCACTTTCTTATTAAAGAAATGATCATTCATTTATGTGTCATTACAGTTACAAAATCTACTTATACTAGAATTTAATTATTTCATTACTTATGCTTTTTCCTTGGAATAGTAACATTCATCGTATAGAGGTATTGGATGCATAGGATATGTCTTTTATCTTAGAGCCAATCTATCCTTGTGATCCTTACAAACCAAAATAACCTCTTGTAAGGAACCATTAGCCAAGGGAGATATTGAGGCACGATGGGTGCACTCCAATAAGGTAATTATTCCTAGATATTAATTTTTATAGGTAGATATTGGACAACTAATCAATTGAATAATATATTTCCCTTCCTAGATTACTTATATATTATCTTAAATATAATTATCTTTTCTTTTTACATGTTTATCTTATTCCTCGCTTTGTGCCATAATATTTGGTGAGAAATAGATTAGCTTTTATGTTAATTTAATATATTAGATTATATGTTCATTTATTATATTATATAATTTTCTTCCTTTACATTATAAGACCTAGCTAGGGTTACTACTTAATTTTATTTGACTAGAGGCCATAGAAACCTCTCTTTTGGTATTATGTAGTAAGAGATCCATTAGTTAAGTTTAATAGATCCATTAAGTAGGTCTAGTAGATCCATAATTGTTCATCACCCTGATATACCAAAGTATTTATAGTGTATTATTAGTTTATTATCTTCTCTTAACTTGGATGTCACTAAGCATGATAAGTTATAGACCTATCTTATTTAACTTTGATACAAAAGGAGTCACATAATGAGCACTCAATATCACAAAAAAATAGAGTTAAATAGAGAAAGAGTCATACAATATAATACACACCTAAGGATCACACCATGTATTACATAAAACATCAACAATTCATAGATTAATTAATGCTAATCTACATAATCAATGTATGTCATCATCACATGAGAATATATAGTATCTAGATAATAATGCTCTAAGTAGTATTAATAAGATAAATAAATGTGTAATCAGTGTAAAATAGCTAAATAGGATCAATGAAATGGTCTTTAATGATGTAACTTATGAAATATGTATTTATATACCTCTAGTGTAAGCATGCCCCTAATGTAGAAAAGGTAACCTCTATGCATAATAATGTCCTTCATTTCAATTCCCATTGCATATATAACTAATATGTCCTACATCCCACTCATGTATATTGTGAAAATCATGTGCATATATAAATTAGATATATAATGTATCATATGTGATAAATTTTGTAGTGTTCATGTTTATATTGGGTATTATTGTAGGATATTTACTAACTAGCTAGGTATGAGACATGTTCACACTCACCTAAGATGTAAACTTGATTTGGGTGTTTGTTTTAATATTGGAAGTTATTATGGATATTTTTAAGTGTAAATATTCCATTCTTATAATATTTTTTTCATGCAATATTTTATTATTACATGAAACAAACTTCCTAGTTATCTATAATGGGAACTCCCTATTATAATTTGAGAAGACAATACAAAAATATATAGATACATACTTGTAAATGAATTATGTGTGTGAAATGGATTGTTGGAGTGATCCTAGTGAGAGAGTTTTCTAAATTCATATATTGTATTATAGCAAATCCGATGGCCATTACTCAGTCTAATTCATTTATTAATCAAACTAAATTTTATAAAAATAAATATGGTTTGGAGGATAATTGGAAAAAATCTATTTTTAAGTGTTTTTTCATTCATACTACATTTGTAGTCATTACATAAAATATTTATATATTCATAGAAATGTTACAAGTTTGTAGACATTAGTGATACTATAGTTAGTTGAAGAAGCCTTATGCAATCTCTTATCCTACTCAATAATTTAGATCTCCTTCCATATACCTAGAGTTCTCTCAACTTGCTTCTATATATTTACATGGTTCTCCTTGTGAACTCCAATATCACTAGATCACTCCCTCGATGAGTTAACTAACTCAGCTCAATTAATATCCTAATACTAGTGGATCTACATTATCTTACCTTGGAATTGAAGGTTACATTCCAATAAATGTCTCCACTCAATATATTTTTACTTGATTTGGCCTATCCAAACTTTAGCACAAATTAAAACTCATTAATATGTCTTGGAATCTGATTTCATAGTCTCTAATAAAAATTTATTGACTATCCTAGATGTAAAAAACAAATAGTGATCATTGGATCTATCCTAGGAAGATTGATTGACACCCAACATCATTGATATTAAATTTAGTGGACACTTTAGACTGTCCTAATTTCCACCTTGCATTGAATTTTCATCCTACTAGGCACTTATCTCACAACATAGCTTGGTCAAGATCTAAATACAAGGCGAGATTAGGAACCATAAATTAAGACCTTAGTTTTATAGATTGGTAGGGAGCCAACTCATTAATATGTCTCTCCCATCAATCCTTGGATCCTCTACTCTCTTGATACATCTTGGCTTTAAATATATCTTGGATCTCTACCTATTCACAACATGGTGTTTCAAAAATCTTTATTTGGTGGTCATCTCATTAAAACTCTACCTCAAACCTTCTGATGATGATACTTGAAGTTTGCATTGATAAGTAAAATCATTATTAAATTAACTTTCCCTTGCCTTATGCTCACTGAAATCCCTTGGTTTATTAATTAAATTATTTTAAAGTAAAGGTTAAATGGAAATTAAAACATCCACATTATTTAAATAGTATGTGTCATGATTGGGACATGTTATGTTGTATAGATAATGTTTATCAATTATGTTAGGGGGTTGAATCCCCTCTAGTGTTTTTAATTTAAAATTTATTTAAATTAGTTTTTTTAAAATAAAAGGGGCAATTTTTTAATTTAAAGCGTCCAAATTAATTTTTTATGTGGTAATATAAATTTTGTAAAGAACATTTTTTTGTCAAACATATTTGTAAATAAAGTGTTTTTTTCAAGGGGGGGTAATTTTTTAAAGAAAGTTTACTTGTGTTTTGGTTAATTCAAGGGGCATGCAAGTTTAAAATTATGTTTAGAATTAGGATCTCTACTTCTTAATTTTGACCTATATTATGATATGGATCATGCCATTAGCCTACTAGGGATACTAAGCAAAACCCCCTACTCAACTCCAAAATTTTGATCACGTACAAAGACATTATCTGTGGAACCTAACATCCAATTTTATGGAGGGCCTTATTCACTGTACTTATAGATGAATTTTTAGTGTTACTTGAGATCCATATTTTTTGGGGTATTTTTCATCTAAATCAATGTTAAGTTTGAGGTTCATTCTTACCTTTATTTTGCCTTTTGTAATGGCTTATTTTATATCACATCAAAAAATGAACAATAAATTAATTAAGTATAATTTGTTTATTCACTATCTCATTATTAACAAGAGTTCCCTCATTCACTCCATGCATACCATTATTTATAGCATACAACTTAAAATATATATATTCGACATACCTTCCCATGATCATAATCCATCTCCAATAATATCTCTTATGCATACAAACCTTGACTTGTTAGTATCTACATCTATTACCATTTCTTGTTTTTCTACATATTCTGCACATCCCAATATAGAATCACCTACTTATTTACCTAGATACATTAAAAATCTCAATATTTCCTTAAGTTTTCACATGCTATTTTACATGTTGCAACTTGGTGGATAAATGGTATGTATTCACAAGACATTATTGCTCCTATTCATCCTATTAAATATGATTCTCATAATGACATTGATTATGATGTAGATGTTACATATTATTTGGAATCTCTCAATGATAGTTCAACTCATATTATTATTAAATTTTATATTCATAAGGATATTAAGAAACACATGAGATTAGATCCAACTTCACTCAGTACTGATAACCTTGATAACACTGAGAGTGTTCATTTTAGACATGATACTCTTGATACACTACTAGATGTTCGATCACATGCTTTGTTTGTCTATTTTACACTAATTTTATCATCTTCTTCCATATTTATCCATATGTGATGGAATTTATATAATTTTGTGTATATTTTTAAGCATTCATCTATAGGGAACTGTAGACATGCCTCCTCCAAATTTTATATTCTCACACTACACTTTGATCCTTTTTCCTTTTTGCATATCCCTTAGTGATTGGGCTTTATTTTTGGTAGTTGTAGAGAAAATATATTTTTTTCTTCTTAAGACATATATTGTATTTGTATTTTTATCACTTTTTATATGTTAATATCATTTATATTTTTAGTGGATAGTATTCTCCTTATTTAGAGTAGCTACTTTGGTGAATCCCAATATTAGATTATCAATGTATAAGTAGTGGGTTTACCCACTCGTACAAATATTTTTTACCACTCGTTCAAATATTTTACATATTAATTCAAGTTATATGTTCCTTAATATACCTTGGTGTACCACATATTATATTTAATGAAGATGATTATGATTAATATAACTTTTACAAGTTTTTGTTTCAAAATTGATAATGTTTTGTTGTCTAAAACCCCAACACATGTCATCTCTTTATTAGTAGATTCAAACCACTTGTTATCACCATATTTTTTATGAATTTTGAGTCTATTAAATGTATTTATGTTTGATGGGATTCATTCCATCTAGTGTATTTGGTTTAACTCTATGTATGATATTTTAATCATGCTTCTTGGGATAAATTAAAACATAAGTTATGTCCCCACTTTCATTATTTTTAATAGTTTTTTAGGTACCTTACGGTGAAATATTTCATCATTAGTAAATATTTTATTCAATTCTTTTGATCATTTTTTTTACTAAGTGATCCTTTTAAAAAGTACCATTTTCTATATGACTTGGTGGTTATAATGACTTGACATCCATGTATTCTAATAATACTGATTGGTTACCATACAAACACTTAGTATTTCACCACATTTATACATGAGTACCTAATCAAGACTAGTTTCACAACCCACAAATCACTTTTATTCTTTTGTTATCACTCCCCTTTCTACACTTAATGGAGGGTATTGGATTGTCCATGTTCACACTAGCTAGTTAATCAACATATTACCTAGCCAACTAGTTTTGATCCATGTTCACATTCACCTAAGATGTAAGCTTGATTTGGGAGTTTATTTGACTACTATAAATTATTATGAGTAGCTATAAATAAATTAAAATATATCATTCCAAAAATATTTATTTCATATAATAATTATTGTTACAGAAAAGAAACTTGCTAGTTATATATATTGGGAACTCCTTATTATAATTTAAGAAGTCATTAAAAATATATACAAAGACATATTTGCACATGATTTTTATGTATTCAATAGAATTCTAGATTTGGTAATGGAATATTGAAGTGATCTTGGTGTGAAAGTTTTCTAAACTCATAGAATAATCATAAATAACTAATGTAAACTAGCAATATATTCCATGCACAGACCTTGATTTTTTATGCTTTAAATATATATATATATATATATATATATATATATATATATATATATATATATATATATATATATATATATATGTACACACACACACACACACACACACACACACACACACACACACACACACACACACACATATACATACATATATATATATATATATATATATATATATATATATGTATATGTATATATATATATATGTATATATATATATATATATATGTATATATATATATATATATATATATGTATATATATATATATATATATGTATATATATATATATATATATGTATGTATATATATATATATATATATATATATATATATATATTTTAAAACTTTTAGTGGTTTTCTAAAATTTGAGTTATAATAATGCCAACCAAATGATCCTATCGAAGTTATGATCTAATATAGGTCCTATGTTAATCATGTTAAATATTACCTGATGTGCTCAAGTAACAACACATGTATCTGTATCAAAGTTTGAGAAGGGATATTCTGTAAAAAATCCATCATGGTCAACATCAAACTTATGATATTTCATAGGATATGTAACTCAAGTAACCATAATATTATGTGGATTACATTATATTATATAAACATGTTCTTGTATCCAATGTGGAACAAACATATTATCCTATATAATTATCTTAAGATGTGAATGAGTGGGTAATGTGTGATACTCTGGGGTAGATATCTGATGCAATAGATAAATAAATATTAGTATATGAATAAAATAAAATAATTTTGTTTAAATTATATGTGTATAATGAACCTATATATATATATATATATATATATATATATATATATATATATATATATATATATATATATATATATATATAATATTTTGTAGTGTATCTTCCTAAGGAGAGGCTTATGGTTGAATGTGACACTCATATTATATATTTGGAAATATTACTACACTATTATTGTGAATATACTTCTCCCATATATGTATTGAAGAGGTATCACATGGATCTTATGTATCCAAGGAAATCCAAGGAACATATCAATTTTTTTTGTATTGGGTAGGACTAAGAATAAAGTGGAAACTAATATAGGGCTTACTTTAAGTGGTAACATAATAATCCAAAGAGGGTTTTGTTTTTTTCTATATAATAATTTAACTATTGATCATAAATTTAATCATTTTTATCATAAAATTTAGTTGATAAGACAATCAACTATCAAATATGAGTAATATGAAAAATGGTAAGTCTTGAAAAATTCTAGTTTCTATTCTTGATGCAAATAGAGTATATTTTGCATTAAAAGTAAAATTTACATACATATTCAAAAAAATTAGACAAGTATAAAAAAGAAAAAAATGAGTTCGTATGTAAAAGTTATCACTTTTGGAAATTAGTGGAATTTATTTAAATTCAATCTCAAGAACCTAACTATGAATCTCTAAAGCTATGATTGTTCATATCTATATCTATACTATGGACCTTTAGAGCTAGACTATTTAATTGTGGAGTTCAATTATTAACCGTTGGATCTATATATATTGAACCATTTTTAATGTTTCTCCTTTTTAATAGCTTAGTTCAACTTCTTGGTGGGTTCTAAGGTTGGGAAAGCTTAAATATAGGTCTTAGAAAGGTAGATATAATTAAGATAAATCATAGGAAACATCAGAGATAAATATAAATAAATCCATCTAGGAAGGAGGATTACATTGTCAAGATATCTAAGTTTAGTATTTGGAGACTACACAACTGAGATAACTAAGTTCAATAATTGAATACTACACAAATGAGACAATGCAGTTCAATAGATTTTCCTCTATTAAGAGGTAAGTCTTACACCTAATAATGTGGAGATAATTATGAATATGGGATCCATAAGATTGGTTTTCATTATAACCCCAAGGGGAAAATATTGTAAATTATAGAACATCATGGAAATGAAGAAGCATAGATTCATTATTGTTAGAGTTTTCTCAAATTCAGTTTCTCTAGGGTATGTCTTGTGTTATCTATCTTTGTGGTTGATGCGTTTGTTTCCTTTAATTTAATATTTACATAGATCTCAAGACTCATCCCTAAAGGTTAAATATTTCACATTTGGTATTTCACCTATATGAAAGATTTTTAATTGAAATCATGTATGGAGTAGTAACATGTTTAGAGTGTAGAGGAATATATCCAATGCATGGAGCATGTGTAGATTTCACATGAACGGTTTCATATTATTTTTTATGTTGTATATTATAATAAAATAACCATAATTCATCTCAAAACAAAATTTTAGGTGTTTTTCTATGGCATATAACTTGAGAGGAACACCTTGAATTGAAAGGGTCCATGTTGGTGAAACTTAGAGTGAAATATCCACCTAGTTTATGGATAAAATATAATTATTTAATTTATAAATTTTCTATATTTATATCCAAAAATAATAATAAGTTTCATAGTGATTTTTTTACTGAACCATTATCTACCATAACACTATGTATAGGCTATGAATAAATGCACGTGCAAAAAAATAATGAAACATATATATAATCATCATCAATGAAATCATTGTCATAAATGTGATAATAGTTATATATATTTATATACTATCATATGTAACAATAATATCATATAAAGGATATCATATTTAGTCTTAGAATGATAATATATCATAGGAAGATGTTCACTATAATTCATATTCAGTTCTAGATTAATGCTAGGTTCTTGTGCCACATGATTAAGAAAGGGATGTAAAAATATTTTGAATTTTGAATTCACATTAGGTTATGTCCTTAAATAATTTCAAGGTGTATTAATATTAATAATGTTTCATATATATAATATTGTATCTTATGTCACAAATTGATGCATTTATTAATTGAATGTCTTAGACATCTATGATAGTCATAATATGCATTACTATCGAATCAATTATATTGAGGCATACTCAGATCAAAATATTTTTGGGGATGGAGAGATATGATATTTTACTAAAATATTTTTTTATAATAATATGATGAGGTTATAGTTACTATATAAGTTACATCCTTTGAGGAATTGATAAAACAAGCTAATTAGCAGGATGTGATAGTACACTAATAATGGTTTTTGAATCATTCTTAGTATCATTCACTTCATATTTGAAATTTGATTTATTCTTAAAATTTTATCTAGAATTATTTGGATTTTTCTAACCATACTTTATATTAATCTAGTAAGTATATTTTTTTATTTTTCCTTGATCATATAACATAATTCATCAAAATTTTTGAAGTATTTGAACATAATGGACTCATGTAGTGGGGAAATCAGGATTTTCTTGAAATATGTCTTGAAAATAATTATAATTCATTGGATTTTTCATCTTATAAACAATACTATTTCATTGGACAAAAAAATAATTGATATTCTCATCAAGTCCTTTAATTTTTTAATTTGAGCATCTAAAATATTTTCACTAATGTTGATATTGAAAATTCAAAGAACTGATCAACCAAAGATTGAAGGCATGAATTTATTGGAAGTGGAGGTCATAAAACCTATGAAAGGTGTAGTCCTTAATAATATGTGGCAAAAAATAATTCAATAACTTATCATTAGAAACATAATCCAAACATGATACATGAAAGTCTTGAAGGTGTCATTCTAGATAACCCTTACCATCATATAATGTAAGCCAAGGTGACAAAAATATTATAGCTAAAGGATAAGTTGAGATATTAGAGGACAATGTATTATGGATAAATTAATAATAATCAATGGTATGACCACTCTATAATAACCTTGTTGAAATTGTGAACCTTAGTTTGAGTATTAATAATTGTTTTTAGATGGATATGATATTTATGCATAGAAAACTATGTACCAGTGGATGGCGTTACATTAGTAATAACCTTATAAGGTATAAAGGTATGATATATAAAGAGAGTCATTGTAAGCTAAGCAGAACACTGTGTTCCCTCCACACCATGGGTGGGGATTACATATGTAAGCATAGGTATTTACATAGGTATAATAGTAACAACCATAGTAGTTTGAACACTTATTATAGAGTTAGTAAATGTTGAAGGTATATTAGTATTAGTGAAGAGATCGTGTTTTGGTAATAGATGTGACAACCTTAGCATTAATTTTCATTTCATATCTAGTTACATATAACAATGTATCATGTAAGTTTGGATTTTTATGAAGATATTGAGTTAATTAATGTATTTATATATCATTAAATATACAATGCATATTGATTATTTCTTACCTTATGATTACATGTTAATTATGTGAATTATATGATGATATTAGAAATAAAAATTAATATTTTGAAACCCTAATGTAGAATATCTCACTTTATAATGTAATTTTGATGATTTTTTGATATTCAAAATCACTATTTAAATATCTCTTTAAAGCCATTTTGTATTTGATTTAATTATTGTGTTAGTTTATGGTGAGGATTTTACTTTTTTGTTTGAATGTTGGTTTTGAAAATGTTATGATGTGAACATTGTATGCTTGTTCCATGTATGAGGGAGAAAAATTAGCTTAGAATATAGATAGGGGTATGATGATATATCTTTCAAGGTCAAGTCTTGATCCATCCTCCAAACCACTAGACATGGTAGTTTCATACAAGATTTATCTAAATCACTTGTTAGCCTACTTTTGAGATGTCTAAGTAAAATTCTTCTCTGGAGGCCTAAGGAGGTTATGTTCTCTTATATGTGACTTGGATATAGCTTTTGATTCATTATTTAGTGGGAGTTATAGGGAGGCTATTTATAAATCATAGTGATTACTTTTTTATTATAGAATTGATATTATTTTATTCAAATGATAGTTAATGTTATTTCTCAACCTTACTCTATATTATTCTATATGGTTTTGCCATAATTTGGTACTTATTATTCACCTTATATGTTAATAATGGGATGTCATGCATTTTTTTATGTCTAGCCTTAAAAATGAGTGATAATTGTACACATGCTCTTTGAAAAACTTTGACATTAAAATTCTATGATATTAGTTGGTTTGTGACAAATAGTGTTTATTAGTATTGCTCAATATAGCCTGGCTATGGAAAGGTACTAATATCAACACCTACACTCTCACCTTGGGAGAATTCATAGATTAATCACTATATTATCATAGTATAACAATAGTATTATTATACATGCTACTTATAATAGTTATACATAGAGAGAATGTCCTTGGGATTCAGTTGGTTATGGCAAGTTTGGATGATAGTATAGTGAACACTATGGTATATACCTAAAGTAAAATGATATTAACTATTGAACTAAGAACTTTATTATTTTCAAGGTAATTAAATTTAACAATAAAAAAAGATGTTAATAACTCTAAAATTTGAATAAGAGAAAGAATTGAGAATTGTAACTGACATAAAGACATTAAGAGTCTATAATTGAATTTATGTGATTTTATAACATAATTAAAAATTGATGTATTATTTTTTCTTAATTTATGGATCTTAAAATCCTTGTGTAGGTTTGGAACATCAAGTATGATGTTTTTATAATTGGGGAGTTTGTAAGCCCCTATATATTTAACCTTTATGCCCTTGTTGTGGATGTGTGTTGCCTATTATGTTGATCCTTTAGATGCATAAAAACTCAAACATTGTTCCCTCCTTTATTTTTAAATTTTTATTTTGTAAAATAAAATTAGAGGAATCTTCTTTTTTATTTAAATATTAATCCAAAAAAAAATTAAATACACATAAATCATGAGGAATTTTATAATGGATTTATTAGCAACTTGTGCTTAGCCTCTCTATGAAAACTAGAGGAGCTATTAGTTAGGCCCTAGAGTAGTGTGGGTGGATGTAATTATGGAGTACATTTGGAAAATGTATGAGAAATTTATTTTTGAGTGTAAGGGACCCTTTTGGATTTATAATAAGTGAGTGACTTGTAAAATTAAGCCCAAATGGGCTCCAAAAATTGTAATTCTTTCTTGTTTTGATAAATGGGGTTGGTATTTCAGATGACTCAAGATATTTTATTTATTTTAGGGACATTACATATATTGGAACAATAATTGGGAATAATAGTGAATCCCATAAGTCTTGGCACTTTAGATGCTAGATAAGCTAGCCATCATTGATCATGTCGAGATCCTAAAGATTACACAGGTGGGAATTGTTCTAACATCTAGCCAATTGCTTTATGATATTTTGACATATTAGGAATTTGAATATAACATTTTTTTCCCATAGGCCCTAGGATAGTGGACAATCACTCTCATTTATGTTTATTATATTACAAGCCTTCCCATGATTGGATGGTTGGTATCTATCTAGGCTATCAATAATAATTGCTAGGTCCATAATTGTGCAGAGTCTTTCAAATATGCTAATGCACCTAATGTGGGTTAAAAGTGTGGCATGAGGTTTTATTAGGTTAATAGATTGATGATCCCCAACTTACAAAGGCCATGATTTGTATCCTTACCTAGTGGGGGACAAGGGTACTGACATATTATTTAATTGGTCTTCAATTTTATGAGGTATTGACAGTGTAAACCACTACTCCTAGAGACAAGAGATATTGGCTCAGAATTAAAAAGACCTATATCATGTGTCTCATCTAGGGTTCCTCTTGATCATCCACCTAATAGTTGTCATGTGATATATATACGATCACAACATCCCTTATTATAGGGGATTGTTAATTGGAGCACTTTGGGACATTAGGGACACTAGATGGATAAACATTGCATGATTACATAATTTTACCTAAGTGGTGTGGAATTTAACATTACCCTAACTAATTTCATTTTCTTACTAGTACAAGGTTGGGTAATGGATTGATGATGGAGTTCACCTTAGAGCAGTTACTAGAGCCACCCAAGTTTGAGATAGAATTTCATAGGTTTAGGTCAATGTTATAGATAGGGTTCCATATAAATTTAGCATGACATACATGGGAAACCTTCCTATACCTAGGATCATTTAGGGGCATATGGGAGGTGAGAGTTATAATATGGTGACAATTATCTTGGCACATGCTCATGAGATGGGTTCTTTTCACATCACCAGTTTAGCTGAGAGTGGCATAGGGCCTCCCCCAAAGCCAACTGGGGGATGAGGATGATGAGGTACATGAGGAAATTATTATATGGACCCATCATCACCACCACCATAGGAGGGACCCACTTAGGATGACCCTCCACATTAATAAAATCTAAGAGGTGGAGAGAGTTAGGTTCCATAGTATGTTGAGCTAGAGGTGGAATTAAACATCAATGAGGAGGAAGTCATGAATGATGATTCTATACCTAATTAGTGTGATGGGGATATAGGTAAATTGTTTATTTATAAGGATTCAAGGCTCACATTTGATGGTAGGATTGGGGAAATGAGGGAGATTAGGATAAATGACTCATGAGAAGAGATATATTCTATTGGGTTAGATACGCCCAATCAATATCATCCAAAAATGTGAATGATATAGGATGAGGCTAGATTAAGAAGAAGAATGAGTTGAGAATGGGAAACTAGGCCTGGATAACATTGTATTTATTACCTTTTTTTGAAAGAGGATAATGATTATCATGTTAGGATTTTTTTAATTTCTCCTCTAAATCACTTAGACAGTAAAAATTGAGATCTACGATTAGAGTGTAACAAAAAACCTCTCTCTCAAGATCATTATTTATATCATAATATATGATAATAGTGATATCGATCACCCTAACCCTAGGGAAAAGACCTTATCTAAAATGATGGAGTGTTTCCAAAAGTGTCATCCAAAATGGGTTAAATAATGTGTAACCATATGAGCTTATCTAATGGATTGTTTGAGTACTTGTGTTAGTATATAAAGTATTTTTTTTAGATTGTATGTTTGGACAATGATTTTAGTAATGTTTTTTTAATTTTGTGAATATTTGACTGAAATGGAAACTAATCACTTGCTGAAATGAAATAACTAAAAGTAGAGAACAATAATAAAATTGAAATAGAATGATTGATCACTTTTTTCTGTATTTTTAAAATTTATTTAAATAAAACCAAATTTTGAGATATATATATATATATATATATATATATATATATATACATATATATATGTATATATATATACATATGTATATATGTATATATATACATATATATATATATGTATATATGTATGTATATATATATGTACATATATATATATATATATGTACATATATATATATATATGTATATATATATGTATATATATATACATATGTATATATATATATATACATATATATATATATATATGTATATGTATATATGTATATATCTATATATACATATGTATATATATATACACACACACACACACATATATATACATATATACATACATACATATATATATATACATACATATACATATATATATACATATATATATATGTATATATATGTATATGTATGTATATATGTATATATGTATATATATATATATGCATATATATATACATATATATACATACATACATACATATATACATACATACATATATATACATATATATATATATATATACATACATATATATATATACATACATATATATATATACATATATATACATACATACATATATATATATACATATATATATATATATACATATATATATACACACATAAATATATATATATAGACACACACACACACACACATACACACACACACGCATATATATATGCATATATATATATATACATACATATATATATATATACATATATATATATATATATATATGTACATACATACATATATATATATATACACACATATATATATACATATATATATATACACACACAAATACACACACACACACACACACATACACACACACACACACACACACACACACACACACACACACACACACACACACACACACACACACACACACACACACACACACACAATCTAATTATGTTATTGCTGATTTTTTACTTTCCTTGATGTACGATATATGGAGTTGTTTTTATTCTTTTTGATTGATATGTAAATGGATATACTATGAAAATTATGTTATATTAACATGTAAGTGATTAAATAAAATATTTAATCCCCAAACAACAACACTATGATGTTCTTACAGTTTCTTCTTACCTAAACAATCCAAGAACAAGTTTTAACCCTTCTAGGTGTTGCACACTAGTGATGAATGTTGTATAGATAATTATTTCAATGGATGAAAATATATGATAAATTATCTAACATCCACCTAGGGTTTATATGCAATATTTTTTTGTGATAGAATCTATTTAATGAATGAAATTAAGTAATTAAAATAATTACTATTCTTATAAAAGAATAAGATAGAGAATAATTATTTTTCCTATCAAAACTTAATTTTCCCAAAATAGATATTAAGTCTATTATAATAAGGAATGATATATTAATATAATATAATAAATAAAATAAATAAATCTAAGATAATAAAATCCAATCTGATCCTAATGTAGACCAACTGAAAGTAATATATTTGTGAAACTGTGGTCCTTAGTATGAAAGTAAGATATTTGTAAATATTGGATGCTTACATATTACCTCATCTAGAGGATACCTTTTCATGGATGTATGAGGGTGTAGTCATAAGAATTGGCATGTGGAATGGAAATAGTAAGTTATAAGTACTTACCCTACTTACCTTGGTGGCTCAATGAATCTAGTTGAGACTCCATGCAACCTGCAAACAAAAAATAGAATCAAGTGCAATGTGATGAGAAAGCATAAAATAGATTATGTAATTAAATTATGGTTAATAAAAATTACCATACATGTGTGGAAGATAATATTACCTAAATAATCCTATTGGGGGACTGGATTTGATGCCAATGGTCAACAACCTACAAAACCATAAAAATGTGTTATGAATGATAAAAAGTTATTAAAACATCCATTTTAAATCAATAGTTACAAAATTTAGAAAAAAATGATTTTTAATTTTTAAAATATACATATAATGTGAAAATATACCAAAATTTGAAAGTTTTTAATTTAAAACAACTCAATTAGGGCCCAATATATTCAAAAACATTCCAAAATCTAAATCATTTCTGCCAATCACTTGTGAAATTTCTTGAGCTCTTGATTGTTTGTGACCATTTTGAGTGAGAAATAATCCACAATAAGAGGAAGATGAGAGGTAGGTAAATATACTATTGGGATGAATTGCAATGAAGTATTAGGTAAGTTTTGTGGCCATTTTCATTTTGCCCCAATTTTGTAATTTGTGATCAAAGCTATTGGTTCTTAATTTGTGACCCACAACATAAACGATTAATGGAATAACTATTGTAATGGGATAAAGGGTGATAAAAAAAATATGGGACACAATGTCCCCTCATTTTTAGGATTAAATTGGTTGAACCTAAGGACCAATAAATTTCCAATCATTTATCTAGGTGAGCAATGGGTCTAGAAATTGTTGCTCATGTTTACTTAAGTGATTTTACTTCCTCATTCATATTGGTACCACACTATAATACAATGGGAATAATATTCATCACAAAAATATGTAAAATAATATAAAAATATTATGTTGGTTCCTTGACTAAAATAATATTGTTAATGCTAAAAGTTAAAAGCATGCCTGATCATAACTATACCATTATGTAACAGGTCTATATATAAAACAAAATTAAACAACTCAATGGGTAGGATTCTAAAGAATTAAATGAACATATTAATATAAAACTTTATTAAATAAAATCATGTGAAAGGCCTATAACTACTATACATAATGTCTTAACATAGATTCAAGTTAAGCATAATAAAAATTTAGAACCTATTATACTAGCTATTGCACAATCTAACTGCATATATATTAATTAAAAAAAATTCAATCCCTTATCAATATTAGTTAATTATATTTCAATAATAAATTAAGGAAATTAATACATAAAAATATGAATTTTATACTAGTATGGTATCTATTTTAGTGTTATTACAAAAGCATTTAGTTTTTCCCTCCAAGAAGACAATCATGAGTCAAAACAAAACAAAAAAATAAAGGACTAGGCCTATCAAAATTTATGTATATTTTTGGTTCATAAAATCCACCCCATTTAAAACAATAATATAGGTTACATTATATAAAATAATAATGGGACTCAACCCATTTAACACAAGGTTCCCATCCTTTACAATGATTTTCACTCTAGACCATTAAACTACAATCCATTAGAATATTCCCTCCATTCTCAAAATAAATCCAAACTCTAATTTGTCTTTTTTCCATGGTCATGAAACCTATCTAACTAAAATGATCCCTCATTTGTCCATTTGGACCAAGTATTTTGAATTATTTTTCTATTCAACCCACCTAGTACAATATTCATGTCAAAAGATCACCATCTCACTCCACTTAATTACCTTGACCAATCAGACCTCCCTAAAAGTTAGATCAGTTTATTACTTTAATATTTTCCTTAATTTAGGCCATTATGACATTTTTATGGGCCACCAAATTTTATCATATGCCTTTTATGATGACTTTGTGAGTTAACATGGTTTGGGTCCATCTTCACATTATGTTCTCAATATCTCTTTACCACTTGGCACTCATTTTCTAGTTTCCTAAACATATTCTTCTACCACATTTATCTTCTCCTTGGGTCTTTAGCTCCACTTGATATTGAATTTTTATTTTCAAGATCTTTTCTCTTCACTCTATTAGCTTTGGGATAGTAGATTAGTGGGATGATGCCATGTCATACAATCTTCATAAATTTTAATCCTAAAACTATACACACCATTATAAGACAATGGGGTAGTTATATGTCACTATGTGGCATAATCTTGCTGACTCAGAGGCCCAAATATGAAAGGAACACCTTGGGATTGTGAGGTAATGGGATGTCACCACATGTTTTAATCATGCTAACCCTAATTCATAATGTTATATAGACTTCCACAAGGTTATGTTTACCTTCATAAGCATCCAAGTCATTGGGTCCATTCTAAGTAATCATGATTACTAGGTCATTTAGTCACTAATATGTTACCATATGACATCATCATAAGTCTCTATAGGTAAGGGTCCATTGGCTATCAACTTATTATCAAGTCATAATGTCCCTAGGATCTCACCATATGGCATGATCTTAAGACCCATGAGGCTTTGGAAATTGATAATTAAAAACCTAAGTATGAATTTCCATGGGTACCTATGTGAATAGGATCATACCATATGACATGATTCTATTTACTCGAAGGGCTCATGAACAAAAACCTATATAAAAGATGAGGTACAAAACACAAGGCAAAATATAGAGGATTAATAATTTAGTCAATTAAAACAATAAAATTGACTAAGTCTAGGATGAAAGCAAAAGTTCCCTTAGGGAAAGACATTAGAATGGTAGAAAATTATTGAACATGAATATTCTTCAATGAATCACGTTTAATTCAAATGAGTAAATAGACCTAGTAATATTACTCAAAGGCCCAAATAATTCCATTTCTAATCCATAAATTTGAATATCCACTAGGTTTTTATAATGAAAAATTATAAATATATGGTAATTTAAAGTGAAGTAAATAATTCAAGGGCTCATTTAAACTAAAACTCAAATTCCTCTAGGATACCTAGTGATATTTAAAACTTGTAATTCTATCTAGACAACTATACAAGGAGTCTTCAATACTGAAAATTAACTAATATTTTAATAGTAGAAATAATAAACACTTAGTCATGAGGTAAACACCATTATAGACTAAATATATTAAATGGAAATTATCAAGAACCATATATAAGGTTATATTATTTGCCTAATTCCATGGCAAATTTACCAAAAAGGGGATTTTAAAAACATTTTTAGAGCATGATTGAAAATGGTTATACTCTTTCAAACTTTGAGAATATTCATAAATTAAAAATAAGGACCACACAACTAAGCAAGACCAATATAATTAAGGTAATTAAGTAGAAACAAGAGTGTACGCATGTGAAGTTTGAATATAGGAATGTTGGGACATAATAAATGGTGACCTCTAAAAGGAGAGTGCTTCATCAGTATTCATAACCTAGATTGTAAATCTTCACACCTTATTAAAAATAAAAAACTACAAATAATTCATTAGATAAAATAAAAAAGATGAAGTCATAAAAGTCTATTTTAACATGTGACATACTGAGTTCCAATTTAGCCTTAGACCATCAATGTGTGTAAAAGTGATTGATTTTTTTATAGCTCTTAAAGTTACATGACACATATTAGGTATGTCTAAGAACCATAATTTTTGATAGGGGAACATTAGTTATTCATCTTGGGCAATGTCATTGGAATTTATCTACTACTATTTATGTGTTTATAGGCCTGACATAGATACCTTTAATTTCACTCAAGGCCCTATTCCATTGACAATTAGACAATAATGCATGTGGTGGAGTTGTTGGAATCAATATTTTTATAAAGATTTGGATTTATAATTTATATTTAGTTTCCTCTAATATTTGTTTAGTTCTATTTATAGAGGGTTGGCTACCAAGCCATGGTAAAAATGATAGTCTCAAAAAAATTAGATTACTAAGACAAATCCAAACTAAATTAGTGCTTCTATTTACTTCAGATGTTTAATTAAGTGAAATTGATGGTTTAGGAAATAAATTAAATTTTTCTAAATTCATAATTTTTATTTTAAGCACTAGCCTTCATAATTATATAAATGTATAAAATAATTGCTTCCAGTTTGTGAAGTTATTTGAGAATGACTACCTACTTCTAAATTTTGAAATATGAATGACCCTCATGAACTTACTCATCTTTTTAAATTCCTAACCTAGAGAAATTTAAGGACATCTCAACTTCAAAACATAACCATTATATTTTATACTTATCTTCATATATATTCTTGATGTAATTTTGGCTATGATCAAGCTTTATTTTTGAGATAAAATTTTAGTCAATGGTATAAAACGGAGTATCTCAAATAATAATGCCAAGAGATCACTTCCAATATAACTAATTTTACATGATATGTAAATTAATTAACCTTAATAATTTTTTTTAGATAACACACTAAAAAGACATCAAAGTCCTGAATTAAACAATCCAACTTAAATGAGTTAGGGAGAAAGAAATAGAAAAAATATAAGTAAAACAAACAAACAAAGAACATAAAGCAAACCTAAACTAAGGAAGCTCAAAACATTGTACATTATACACATGTAAAAAAACTCATGATTTTCATTTTAAAATTACGTTAGGTTGATTAGGTAAGAAGTAATGCCTCAAAAATTGTTTTTTGACTAGCATCTGTAGGTCATTTCCTTATAGATATTTCAATCTAAAAACATTTTGTCTAATAATTATACAATTTGATAGGGACCAATCTAAATAGGAATTAGATTAGATAGATCACCTTTATTCTCATGGGATTTGTACCATAATAAAACCAAGTCTAAAGTATGAAATCATTTCACTTGTGCCTTTATATCAACTCAAATTTTCATGGTTGTCTGTTTCTTGTAAAATTTCTACAAGGATTCATCTCTCAAATTATCCATATGAATTATGTCCAATAGCCTAGACTAACCTATCTCATTTTTTTTCATGTAGTAATTGATGAATTTAAATGCGAGTCTCCTGAGTTCCATTATAAATATTGAATCTATACCATAAACCATAATGAGAGGTGAACTTTTGAGTATTTTATTATGCCTTGTCCAATTAGCCTATAAATCATACTTGAGTAGAAGATGTTAGCTACATGAGTTCTCCTCTACTAATTTCTTAATGACACTCAAAAATTTATTATTTTTGGAATTATCCAAAACATTTCCCTATGTGTCATATTCAAAAGATAACTTCAATGAAATTCTATTTTGATATGCCCTTTCAATCAAATTAGCTAATTAGAAGGCATATCTATTGCCACACATAAGTGTCACATGGGTTCCAAACATAGGTGTAATGTTCTCTTAAAATAATTTAATCACCTCCTTAGTAGTGTTTTTATTGGTTGGTTTTGATTCCACCCATATTTTGAAATATTAAATCATTATAATAATGGATATGTGGTTGGATAAAGAGTTTAGAATTATGACTCCAATAAAGTGTAGGTTACATTGAGAAAAATGATGTTCCTTAATTATTAGTTTAAGGGGAATAATATCTCGAGTCTCCATTTTTTTAATTGTTTAATATAGATGATAGGATATCACATGAGTATGAACATCCTTGAATAACATTAGCCAAAAATAACCACCCCTTAATATGTTATGGGATGCCACATGATTGTAAGGATGACCATTTCCTAATTTATCATGGAAATAAGTAATGGCATATAGTGTTTCCTCTTCTAGTAAACACCTTAAGAAACCCCATTCATGATTTTTATATTACATGATAACGTTATTAAGAATGAAATAAAAAAAAATTAACCTTAATTACTATTTAGGTTAGCTAGTGGAGCATTATACAAAAAGTAATGAAAAATAGAGTCATACCATGGGTTGTGCTTCAGTTTAGACTAAATGACTTAGACAACAACAATACTAGGGTCAATTTTAGAGATTAATTATGATAGACCTTGAACTCAAACCATATTCATGTTTCTAAATTCAATGTCATATTATTAAATATTTGAGGCCTAATGTGTTCTTATTTATTTGAGTTAATTCTGCCCCAATATCATTTTGACAATAGGGTCTAGAACTATAACATAAAGTTTGTTCCTCAAAATATAATGTCTAAATTTGTTTGTTAACTTTACCAATGCATAAGATTTATTATATAGAATGGGTTATTTTAATTTATCTTCCTTCAAATTATTCCCATGAAATCTATGGGATGCTCTCCATATTTTAGTTTCTAAGTGAGGATGGTAGTAATGTTATGATCAAATGTAAATGAATACAAGTATAAATCTATAACTTAATCTAGGTTGACAAAAATTGGGACCTATATTATGGTGCTATTAATTAATTTAAATTATTTTCCTTTTGTTTTGTGTCCACATGTATTTAGATCATTATTTTAAAATGGAATTCAATGGTTTAGTTTTCTTCAAAAAACTTTAAACGAATTTATGCACAAAATTAATTTTACCAAAAAAATATTTCAGTTCCTTATTATTTAGTAAATCAATTTTAGAAATGGCATCAATTATATCAAGGTCAATTTACATACTTTATTTCATTTTTACATGATCAAATATATTACCTTCAGTTGCATAAAAAATACACTTCTTTGGATTGAGTGAAATACCAAACTTATAGTACTGTTCAAAGATATTCTACAAGTATTTTAAATGTTTTAATATACATTTGGAAAAAAATCTTAATTCATCCAGATACACAACATTACACTTACTAACCAACCCTTAAAATACTATGCCCATGGCTCTTTGGGAAGTGTCACTAACATCGATTAGACCCAATTGCATTTTCTTATAAGAGAACATACCCATTTTATGGTGAAGGTTATCTTATATTTGTCTTCCTTGTCAACTTAAAATTGATTGTAGCCTGAGAACCCATCTATAACATACATCACCTCAGATACAATGACCCTTTAAATGAATTCATATATGTATGGTAGTAGATAATTATCCTTATTATAAGATTGATTTAAATATTTGAATTCCACATAGAGATTAATTTCTCTACATTTCTTTCTAATCAACAATAAATTGTCTACCCAGGTTGAATGTCTTACTGGAAAAATTATAATTGATAATAGTAGTTTTTGAACATCCTTCAATATGAATAACTCAAGAATGTGATCAATTTTCTTTTGATACTATCTAAATGGATTATTATAATGTTTTAAGGGAATATTATGCATTATAATGCTAGGATTAAATACCTTCATATTTTAATAAGTCTAAACAATGACATCTTGGTAATAAATTAACATATTTTATAAAATATGAATTTATGAATCATTGTATTTTATCCTTATAGTGATGTTCTAAGGCTGATCAGTCATCCCCATGTTAATAAATCATGACCTTTAATTGGAGAAAATGGTTCTCTCAAGATAATCTTCAAGTCTTTCTAAGACAAATGACCTTTCCAATGATATCATTCCATTTGGAATTTGGTTGCTTTAAGGTTTATAGATCCTTTAGCATCATAATTTTATTAATTTAGATTACTCTTCTCATCCTCATCAATGAATTACACATCAAAATCATTGGAATTAGAAATGAAATCTAGATTGTGTTTTTTATCATCAAACACTTGAATTGTTTTCACATTATTAGGCACAAATGGACATGAAACCAACTCAAAAGAATTTTTTTATAAATAAATATTAACTAAAGGTGTAAGTTTAGAAATAAAAATAACTAGTGTGTCTTTCATGGCATTGTCAATTATAGGAATGGAATCAAGGTTAAATACATTGAAACATTCCATCAAATCCCAAACACAATGCTTATACTTATTCAGATGAGAAATATAAAATTGGAAATTATTCATTACTTTATTCATAAATGATTCTAAATCAATATATACCTCTAATTGAAAAACATCATACTTAGTTGTAAAATATAACCCCAAGATTAGTGCCTCATATTTTGTTATGTTATTAGTAAAATGGAATTGCAATATATATGTATCTACATGTTTTTTACCATAGGAACAAATAAATATAATACCTTATAATGACCCTTACTTAGATCAAGATCCATCAAAATACAAGTACCACATACCTAAACTTTGATCTTCATCTAGTTTTTTCTTCCTTATTGGTTTGGTGGTCAGATTATACACACCTAAATTTATGGAGGCAAAATTGACTCATTCATTGACTTAATTATATTCTATAATCAATAGATACATGCATGGGTTTCTATAAATTATTATCTAATTTTATACTCCTCTCCATGGTATCCATATATGGGAAAACTTTGTTTTCATATAACCATTCAAAGATTTGGACCAATATCTACTTACTAGCATGTCATATGCCTCTAGGATTTTATCCACTTGTATGTCTATGAATATTTGTGTTCTTGTCTCAACCTAAAACTACATCTGAACATCAAATAATTATCCTACAACCTTGACTTCAAACTTATCTAACTTTACCACTACCTTATCTAATTTTATAGGGATTTGTCCTAGTTTCCTATAATTTCTTGCATATATGACATTTTTTAAGGCACATAATTCAACTAGGAAATTATGTAAATTCTTGCTAAATATTCATACTATGAGTAATAAGGGTGGGAACTCAATCTTGGGTTTATGTATCACAACATTTGTATTTCCATGGACTTATATTTGGTTTGATTTTTTTATATGTAAGTGATCTAAGGAGTAAATCCCTATATTTAGTATTATTTTCCAATTTATGGAGGGTTATATTTACTTTTATATTTTTCATATCCTAAACTATGTTTTAACTTGTCTTATTAGTGGTGGGCTGATTGTCACTTGATTTTGGTGAAGGTTGATCATTCTAAGCATTTGGATCAGGAGGCATAAAAATGTTGTTGGGTGGTGTTGAGGTTGTCAAGGGTTGGTGTGCCCTATTTTTAAGGTTATAATTCACTCTATGGTACTAATGCATAACCTGAATATCATTGGTATTCTCCTCAAGTTTATTATATCCTTCACTAGGAAAAACCAAGGTCTCTAAAACCATGGCTATATTGGGTGATTTGGATGAATTAGAAACATCAAGGTGACCCACAATATTTTATTTTTTTAGAACAACCTCATATTAATAAATCCCATTTTGTAGGATTTAAAAGGCATTGAAAAATTCAACAAAATCATGTTCCCCATGTTGGGTTGTGTTATGCACATGAAACCAATTGGATAGGGCAATCTTTATGATGTTTATTTCAAGCATTTTATTAGATAGAGGCTCAACTTTATTGCCTTTCCTATTATTGTGTTTGTAATTAAATTGATAAGTTAAATTTTGGAAAGAATTTCCACAACTTGAACTAACCACTTATTTTTGAAAACTAAGGAAATCATTGTTCAACCTATGGACCATAATTTTAATTATATCAGTCTCAAGATTGGCTAATTCTTGGTTAGAAATTTTCATGTTATTAGTCATAATTGGGACTATAGTTAGGTTTAAAACATGTGTCATATCTTCATTACCAATAGAATTTAGAATTCCAAAACTTTGATTTGGATAGGCATGTAGCAGAGGGATTTGATTCGTGATTAGGAGAGATTTAAACATTGGGATGTTATGATTTACATATGGGATTGTATTCAATGTTGGTATATTTGGGAAGACATTGGGAATAGGGGCCAACATTTGTCCTTATGAATTAAGATGAATGTTTAATTTTATTTCCTCTACTTAGGTAAGGGGTATATCCATTATAGGATCCCTCCTTAAGAACATCACCATCTTTGTGTCTAAGGCATTCATAAATATTTCAAACCCTACCTAATCATATGGTCTATATAGGGTTGTCACTATACTATACATCTTTTAGAATCAGACATTACAATTGTGTATAGGTTCATTGGGCTCCCTTCTCATGAAATTAGACCATTGATATAGAAAACTTGGGTCTACCTAACTAAATTGGTTAATATCATGCTACTCCATTGCTTCTATATTTAATTTAATTCTTAGGTAAGTTAAGAAACTAGTCATATATTGCATCAAGGAAAGTAAAAGGAAATAGCATATAGGCTAGATCTCCATGGTCAATGTTGAATATCATGACAAAAAAATTAAGGTTGTAACATATTATTTATAATTTATCCTAGTACTTGGTGTGAATATTTGAAGCTATCTCTTAGGGTTCCTAGGTAGATCATACACATCCCTTATAACATTGATTGCAGACCTTGTTAACCAAGCCATTTGTACAATAATGGGCATATGTATGTTTTGGGTAGCTTGGGAGGATGAACTAGTAGGGGTAGCTAAAGGTTTTAGTATCCCTCTATTATTTCATGATTTATATAAATATTTTAAGTGGTGATATAATCATTCAACCTCTAATTGTTTAAGATATAGTGATTCACTTTACTATATCCATATTGTTTCTGATGACAATTATGAGATAGAAATTATTCTAACTAATTAATTTCAAACTAATAAAGTATGAAACACATAAAATTTAAAAAATAAAAGTATTTAATAAATCAATGTAATACAAAGTATATAGAATTTCAAACTAGGCATAAATTATTCATGCCTTCCTTCAAATACTAGTTCCCATTTATATTGGTTGCATTAATAAAATAATAGAAATTGGTAGAAGCAAAAGGAGAGGGTGTCAAGTTAAAGTCCAATAATAAATTAAGAGGTTTATGACCCTCCTAACACTAGTTAATTTTGGTTTCATTGATTACATATTATAAATTAGGTGAAGCACAAGGAGAGGGTATCAAGTTGAGTCATAATAATAAATAATGAGGTTCATGGCCTTCCTATCATTAGTTTCTATTGGTACTCGATTTATGACCCACAATAGAAACCATTATTGTACTAAATGTTCTGATGGGACAAAGGGATACAATAGCACATGAGACATAAATGTCCCCTCATTTTTAGGATTCAACAAATTTAATCCAAGGACTAAGAAATTTCCAATCATTTAGTTAGGTGAGAAATATCAATTAACCACCATAAGTTTAATCAACTCCTTATTATTTGAGAATTCTTAATGATATTTTCTTAAGTCCTTTTACTTCCTCATTCATATGGTTACCAAACTATAATACAATGGGCATATTATTCATCACAAAAAAAGTTAAAATAAGAAAGAAAGAGTAGTGTAGGAAAGTAAGTGATTCCTTGACTGAAATAATATTGTTAATGTTAAAAGTTAAAATCACGCCTCAAAATTGTGCCATTGTGTACCAAGTCTATCTATAAAACATAATGAAACAAATAAATGGGAAAGATTATAAGGAATTAACTAAACATATTACTCTAAAATAAAATCATATGAAAGGTCTCTATTTACTACACATAATGTTTTGACAATTAAAAATTCCCTCAATAAAGGACATAAGTTTAGAACCAATTATTCTAGTTATTGCATAGTCTAACTACATATTCACTAGAAAACAATTATTAAAATCCATTATCAACATTAATTAATTTTATTTCATAAATAAAGTAAGGACATTACTAAATAACAACATGAATTTCAAACCATCCTAGTATCTAATTAATTTTTGTTACAAAAACATTTAGTTGTGCACTCCAAGTAGACATTCACATGCCAAAACAAAACATGAAAAAGGGAGGGATGCGCCTATCACAATTTTAATATATTTTTGGTGCATAAAATGCATACCCTTTAAAACAATAATATGGGCCACATTTCTATAAGGGTAAGGGGAATTGATCCACTTAACACAAGGTTTACATCCTTTATCATGATTTCCACTCTAGGCCATTAGAATATTCCCTTTATTCTCAAAGGAAATCTCAATTGTAATTTGTATTATCTCCATGGTTATGACACCTATCTAATTGAAATCATCCCCCACTTATCCCTTTACACCAAGCATTTTGAAAGATTTTTTTATTTAACCCACTTGGGATAGTATTTAAGTCAAGAAGTCACCATCTCACTCCACATACATCCCTTGATCAATTAAACCTCCTAAAAATCCATAACATAATTGATTATTATAATGGTTTACTAAATTTAGTCCATTATGATGTTTTGACATGATATAAAATTTAATCTTTTTCCTTTTATGATGTCTTGATTAGTTTATATGGTTTGGGTCCATCTTCCCTTGATGTCCTTGGGATTTATTTTCTACTTAGTACTCATATTAGTCTCATGGACATATTATTTAACCACATTATCTTCCCCTTGGGTCCTTAATTCCACTTGATAGTCACATGTTCTTCCTATGTTCTTTTCTCCTCACTCTAATGGCCTTGGGATAGAAGAGTAGTGGGATGATGCTACATGGAAAAATCCCACTAACCCAAAATTATAGAATTACATGGACCCCTTATAACTACAAAGTAGTGGGATCTCACCACATGACACAATACCACTAACCTAGATCCCAAAGCTGTATAGACCACCCTTGTACTATGGAGTAGTAGGATGTCACCATGTAGTGCAATATCACTAATCTATATTCCTAGAGTTATATGGATTTCCCCTAGATTATTTTTACCCTCTTATGTTGCGAGGTCATCAAGGCATCATCTTAGGGCTCTAGGAGATCGAGAGGCATTCTAACTAATCATGATTCCTAGGTTGTTGAGTTACTAGGATGGTGCTATATGGTGCCATCCTGATGCTTTGGAGGCCTATAGCTATTAATTTTATAGTACCTCCCATGTCCCTGGGTCCTTAGGATCATGCCATATGGCATGATATCAATATCCCTAGGGCTTGGTAAATTTATAATAAAAAATCTAATTATGAACTTCCTTGATTTCTTGAGTGAATGAAATCATGCCACATTGTATTAACCCATTTACTTGGAGGGTTTAGGGAGAAAAACTTGTAGAAAAGATAAATAAAATAACATAATGCAAAACATATAGGATTAATAAGCTAGTTAATTGAAACAATAAAATTGATTAAGTCTAGGATGAAAGCACAAATTCCCTCAATGAAGGACATTAGAATGGTAGAAAATGATCTATCATGAATATTATTCAATGAATCACATTAAATTTAATTGATTAAATGGACTTAGTAATATTACTCAAAGGCCTAAATACTTCTATTTCAAATCCATAAAGTTGAATATCGGCCATGTCTTTATAATGAAACATTATAAGGAGCTATTAGTTTAAATTGAAATAAATCATTTAAGTGTCAAATTACTAAAACTAAAATTCTTCTAGGAGACCCAATGAGATTTAAAACTCATATTTTGACCCAAAAAAGTATACTAGCAATATAAAATATTGAAAATTAACTAATATTTTAATAATATAAATAATAAACATTTAATCATGAAGTAAACACCTTTGTAGACCAAATATATTAAGGGTAAGTTATCAATAATTGTAGAGACCCCATTTTATCCATAACTATCTTCCCATTAGACTTCAAACTAGTTTTTACCAAATAGTGTAAACTAATCCTAGGAATCACCCAATATCCCAATTTTGTCCAAAAATAATTCGTTGGTACTTAGAATCATTTTTAGGAATCCCTATTTGTATTATTATACCATATGCAAAAATAACTTCTCACATAATCATCTCCTATCACCTTGCAACCTAACAATTAGCAATTTGGCCAATGGAACCATTAAGTAAGGCACTCAAACAATTCATAAAAGATATAAAATTATAATAAAAATGAATCAACTAATTAAACCATATTAAATTATTATCTAAATTATCCATTTGTAATTAATAAATATCTAAAAACGGAAATTAAAAAATTCAAAATATCAAGCTTCTTCATCATTGACTTTATGAGTTGTCAAGCTCTCACAACATATCTAAAATGGATATAATTTTTGATCCATTCCTATTAAATTAAAATCATAATTACATGTACCCTGTTTAACTCAATTGGATTTAAATTTAACTCCTAGGGTTAATTTGAAATCATTCCATGCTTAAATCCTAACGTAATTCAACTTGGGTTAGAGTTAACTTTGGAGGCTATAAATACAAGGCCTTACCTATTGATATTTAATATTTCTTAGTGAAATGTTATTATGCCAAAATACTTCCAAAAAAATTCATAGTAGTGTTACCATGCCACTTTCATAAGTCAACCATAGCTAAGAAAACTAACATTATGAAGGTGCCAATGGAAACTGGAGTAATGGAGCTTCATTGACAAAGATTTATTGAGTACATAGCTGAGCAAGCCAATTAAACAAACCATTTTAAAGATACAAGAAAGGTAAAAGATTATTTTTTTTTCTAGTTTTATTTTTATTGTATACTTTTTATATATGATTTTCCTAGTTTCGAGGCTAGAGGTACTAGTGTTTAGTATGTTTGATTGATTGGATTGTATTGACTTAAATTATACTAATCTCCCCTCAATGGATTTATTTTTCACAATAACCACATTTAAGGTAATATTATTTTCCTAAGTCCAAGTCAAATTTACCTAAAAAGGAATTTTCAATGAAAGATTTAAAATGGTTAGCCTCTTTTAGACTTTGATCAAATTCAAAAATTCAAACCAAGGACCACGTAACTAAGTAACGAATGGAATCAAGGTAGGTAAGTATAAATAAGAGGGTCCCCATGTGTAATTTTAATATGGGGTGTATTGGGACATAAAAAAATATTGTTATAAATCAATTTAATTTAAAAATTTATAGTTTTAAATGTTTATGGGGTAGGGTAGTGGTAGAAAATATTTTTATAAGTCAAGATGAAGAATACTTAGATAAGGGAATTAAATCTAAATAATAACCTTTGAATATACAAGCCTCATTTATCCTTACCTAAGAAACTCAAATCTTTCCATCATGGAAGTCAATCTAAGAATGCATCTAAAAGATGAAAGAATTGCTTGTTGAAGAGGTTAAAAAAGATTAAATTACATCAAAACTTGATAGGATGAATTTTGAGTGGGAGGACAAGAATAGGGAACCTATAACATAACTTAATTCTATCTCTCTCCAATAATTCCTAAAAAAATCCACCACCCCTAATATCCTAAGTTATATTAGTACTCCCTCAATTCCCAAGTCACCTAATGAAAATATTAATTTCCCTCCCATTATCTCCTTTTTTTAAGAAGATCCTATTTGATGGAGAATATATGGGAAACCAAGTGAAGAGACTAATTTTCCAAGAGAACATGATGAAGATACCTCAATAAAATATAATGAAGAGATCATAATTGGTAGTCATCATTGTATTGCTAGATTATACTTGGCGTAGTTGTAAAAATACCCATCCTTTTGGCATACTCTTTACAAAGAAGAAATTAATATTGAAAGAGAATAAATTAGTTTTTTTTAGTATATTCCACTTGGTGTGGTGGAATAAGACCTTAAGAGAGAACAAAATGTCCAAAAATAACGTGTGTTTCAAGAATAAATCTATGATTAGTTTGACATTAGTTTATAGATGAAATAATAAAAATAAGATCAAGATATATTTGAGTATGATACTAAGATTAATGAAGGATACATCATTGATCATGAGGTTTGATGACAATTTCATAATGTCATATAATTATAAAAGGATAAGGTTGAAAAAGACATTGAAAATTTTGTTCTCCCTCTAAGAGAGCAAGAAGAATACATCAAAGAGGAGTGGTAAAATTATAATTAAATCCTTTAAGATGTTTAAGATATTTATATACATAAATCTACTAGTGAAGACATTAATAGAGTGGTTGATTAGTCTAAGGTATATTCTCAAGAAGATGATAATCAAACTATACCTCAAGAAGACCTTGATAAAGCCTATGAGTAGTATTTGGAGTTGAATGAGGTGGTTCAAAAAATTAAAATAGTATGAAAGTAGAGTGACATCATTAAAGATGTCATGGGATACCAAGAAAAAAGTATCAAGGAGCCATTAGAGGTTGAGGTTGCATCTACCTTCACAAATTAGAAGTTAATCACTTTTGAAGACCTTATCAATGTTAGATAGCAACATGAGGTAAGCGTTGAGTTGTAATAAAGATATTCCACATTGGATATATGATGGTTTCGGTTGATTTATTTTGATATAATCTAAAGAGGTTGGAAATAGAAATAATATATGATCTAATAGCGTTAATACCCATATAATAGCATGTTATTTAGCTTTGTCAGCCACATGCATAAGATCTAAGAGGCTTTTGCTTTGCTCTGTGTGGATTGAATTCTTTATAATCTTGTACATAGTTATATTAGTGTTTTTTCTTACCTAAGTGATTATTATCATGGTGTGTGTCTTGTATTATATTTTTTCCTTGTTGGTTTGTTTGTTTCTTATTTTTTGTTTGTGTTTGTGAGGGTATTATTAGTTATCTCTTCTTGTTTCAAGGCATTTAAAATTAGGTTCAAGGTCTAATCATGTATAAATTTGAGTTATAGGTGAATCCATATCCCAATAGATGGATGAGGTAACTGGTATAAGGTTAATTAAAAGCATGTAATCCTAGGAGGTCACCAAATATTTTAGCCAAAATTGGATACAATATGTGAGTAAAATTCAAAACTTGTTTTTTGGCCTTATTTAACTTTATTGATAGCCTTTAAGAGTTTTTGTTTTGGTTAAAGATTGTTTTTCACTTTGTGAGGTGTGGTCTTGACCCTAATAATGATCAAGGTCTTCTAGGGTATCTTAGTAAAAATGAAAAGTTTTAACACTCAATTGTTAACCAATAATCATGGCTTGATCTTTTATAAGGTGTTTAACATGGTTTAAGGTAATTTTGGAAAAGTTATGGTAATTTTCATAGTTGTATTGTTCTTAGATACACATCTAAAGTCTCAAACCCACATGCTTAAAGTTATTTTATAAGTTAAGGAGAGTTTTTTGTTTCGTGTATCACTTTTTGAAGAACATATTTTCTCCACCTTACACATACCCCTTGTCAAGATGTCAAAATATTTATTCGTTAATGTATAACCCAATTATAAAATATCCTTGTCTTATTGTTTCAACTTAAAAATATAATCTAACATGAGAAAAGGTAGGTCAAAGGAAGTTTATATGTTACAATTACATTATGAATGTCAGGGAAGACTCCATGAACATATATCATAAATATATAACAAGGAATTAGTCCAAATGATTAAACTCTATGGCATGATCAAGATAATTTGAGGAGTTTTTACATATTTACATGCATTATAAATGCATATTCAGCCAAGAAACAATGGAAATAGATGATGAAACATGTATAGGTAACCTTACATCCTCACCAAATCTAAATACATGTTTAAGATGGTGATATAGATCCAAAAAGGTAGAAAACTTTCTCACTCCATTGAGTTTATTTATAGCATCTAAGATACCAACTGATTTAATGATGGTGCATAGAGGAGAGAGAGAGAGAGAGAGTTGGATAAAATGATCTTAGGGGTTTATTTAGGCCCTTACTCCCTTGATATTTTATGCATTAGTTCTAGGTTTTATGGGCTATGATTTATGAATAATTTTTAAGAGTAAAAGGTACCTTTAAACCCTTCTAAAATCCCATAAGAATGGTTTTTGCTTATCTAAATGCATTGGAAGATTAAATAATGAAAATGGATTGTTTTTTAATTTATTAGGGGCCTACATAGTCCTTACACATCATATTCCCACATCACTTGGAATGTGTGAGTAGTCGAATGGTAAAAAAGTTATGTTTTGTTATTTTTTGAAGATGGTAGATAAGGTTCTTAAAGGTATAATGTTTTTCAAGGAATGGAGGTGGTTTTTTTATAATTTAAAAGCTATATATCCTCCTTATATTTATTCAATACTGATAATCATAGACTAGATCAAATGTGAAATAATGTCTTGGCTGACTGTATTATGATTTACTAGTAAGGTTATTGAGGTTTTCATATATGAAAATGGTGGTATTAATTTAGGACTATTTAATTTTATCTCATATATATCCACTAGGTAATTTTTATTCATTATCTAAGCCTAGATAGACTAAAAATTAAGGTAATTTAAAGTTAAAAGTTTGAAGGTCTTAAGAAGATGAATGTTTTCTACCAAATATGTTAATATTGAAGGGTTTTGGACTTGAAATTAAATCCAGAGTACATGATACACATGCGTATCAAAATATAAATCTTTATTAATGATTATTAAATTTTTCATTAGTTCATAGTGTTTTTATTACACCAAGCTAAGGGTACAATCCTCAAGATAGAAGATATAAGTCTACATGATATGATTTGGAGAGAGAATATGAATTTTATACCAAATGTGAGAAGTGGAAGGTCACGTGAGATATTTTAATATTGGTTAAATGTTTCATTATTATCTAAAAACTTTTCATGATAATAATACTAAGTGGATAACACATTCATTAAGTAACCTACAAGTCCCTTCACATTTTTATAGTGTTTGTTCAAGGATTTTACCAAATTTCTAGCTATGTGATATCTATGAGTATATTGAGCTTATTTGAATGTACTTTCAAGTAAATTGACATGGTATTAGCACTTATTTAAGTATAATGAGATATTTAAGTTATTAAATAACAATAAAAACTTTTATTTACCTAAAATTGGCTGTAATTGTGTGTACCTATAGATCAGCTTATGAGAGCACCAAAAAAGATGTAATTTATGGGTTAGAATTGAGATTTGAAGGTAATAAAAATTATTATATACCTTGGAAAAATAGTGAAATTTTTTATAATTTATATATAAGATAAAAACTCACTCAAATAAGATCTTCTCTTAGGCCTTGATAATCATTCTTAGACCTAGAAGAAGACCTATAGGTCTATATGCATGAGATAAAGAAAAGGTGAAATCATTAGTCTAGTAATTATGATTGAGAGTAATAAAATTATTATAATAATTAATAAAACCTATAATTTTATTATATTCATTTTTAATATTAATAATCATCCAAGGAGTATCCATTCTTGAACCTCCAATAGGGTGTTGGGTCTTGAGGAGAATATATAGGCCTAATTCCTAAAACATGATGAAAATTTACAAGTCTTAAGGTGTTTTGAAGAATTAAGGATATAAATATGTTAATATTATATTGGTATAATATATCAAAAAAAATTAATTCATTTTAAAATAAATAAATTTATAAATGGGGACTGCTAGGGTCACTCACACTATATTGCCAAAAAACCCTAAGCATAGACAAATCAAGTTTTATGGATAATTGGAGAACTAATACCTTTTGTAAATTATTGTAATATATAATATAGGATGAATTAAACCTTAATAATCCATTCCAAGTAACAAAATATAAACTTGAGGAGTTTTATAGTAAAATAGTCTTCTCAAGGTAAACACATACAAGTTGTAGAGTTTGAGAAGGCCTATTTCTTACACAAAGATCTCACTCAAGGACTTGCATGGTGATCAATGGAATTAGGAAGAGTTATAAGGGTTAATTTAATTATATATTTTTTTTAATCTATCCATAAAATGAATATGCTTTATGAACTATTGTTAAGAGAAAAACTACCTCAAAACCTTGTTTTTTCCTTGTGAAGAGCTCAAGAGGACATAACTTTTGATTAGAGCTCATAGGAGAAGATTAATAATTAGGAATTGTGTTTGGGTATGTTAAAATTTTTTATGTGATTAAATTTTTTGAAATTAATAGGTCATTTAGAGTCCTAAACTCTATAAATGATTGTTGACAAGATATATAACTCCTAAGCTACTGGGAAGGTCTAAAAAGACCTAATGACTATGTTTTCCATCTAAATAACATCAAACACCCTTGGTTAACATGGAAACATCATGAATAGACACATAATACTCTTTATCACTTTATGGAATAGTTATTTTGGTATGTCTGAGCCAAAAATAATGTAAAAATGGCCTATATCTACAATATTTGGCTAGTTCCATACTATCTAAATGTATGAAGTATAATAAACCATCTTGAGATCACTCATAGGCCTAGGTATAAGTTATAAGTTTTTATATAATCCATTTCATGGGTCTCTAAGATAATAGAATAGATATCTGGGCAAGAAGTAGGCCTAAATCAATAATACCTTCTTGTTTGCATAGGAAAAGATAGGTTGCAATCTTATTGAATATCATGAAAGACTTGAAGGTTTATATAACATAACTAAGAAAACTTGTTGACACTCCTTGGAGTCTCTTATAATCATGAATAGGTTCAATAAAATGATCAAAATAATAATTAGATATGTTACCTTACTATGTCATTGAATACCTTTGAGGGATAAGTATGGTGAATTTAAAGGGTTTCAAGACACCTAAGAGACCTAATGATAGGTGGATAGATGTTGTACACTTTAGATGGACTAGTACACTTTGTACCATTAGTATTAAATCCTCCAAAAATGTGTAATGTGTTATAGAGTTATCATGATGATGTCATGGTGGTGTCATAGAGGTGTCCTAGTGAGTGGATGAAAAACCTTGATAGTCTATGTGATAATGACAAAGTGTGCAATGTGTTTGTTATTTTATCCTTGAAGTATGATTTGTTGAACCTTTATTTTATCATTGTTGTGTATGTTCAAGGAAGAGTATGATAATTTGATCATGTAAAATAGGTCCCTAATATGTTTTCTATGATTGGAGAGATTGTGTGCTTAAGTGGAATTCTTCTAGTAGTCCATAGTTTTCATATAGATACTTTGGATCTAACGGTAGAAAATTTGAGTAGGTAGTTTGATGATGTCACCTTTTCCATATTTGGATGAATCAAAAGGGAAATAGTCACATGGTTTTGTTAAATTTTATGCCTAGTTCATAGGCACCAAATTTTAGGGTATGTGATGTACCATGTCCAAATATATGCAAGTGCAAAGTTTGGCTTCTAGTCATTTTGATAGTGTTTTCCCATACTTAGCCAAATTTAAATAAGGTATCAAAAAGTTGAGTAGGAATTTTGATGATGGAATATACTACACATGTAGATGCTTTAAGAGAAGGTGATCATATGGATTTTTTTATTTTTGTAACTAGTTTATTTTCACTAAATTTTAGATCATGCACTAAAGCACAACAAAAGTTATGTAGGAGAAAATTTGGTCTCCCTAACAAATTCTGAGCATAGTTGACTCAGTGATAGAAGTTTTTGAGAAGGTATTTTAATGGTGGTATATCTCTCATATGCAAAGGTTTTAGGATAAGTGTGTCACATGATTAGATTCTCTTATGTGAGGATATCATCTATTTCAAATTTTAGATCATGCATCAAAGTGTAGAAGAAGTTATTAAGGTTCAAAAATGGCTACTCAATCATATTGAAAGGGTCTCCATACTTTGTCATTTTTGCACAAGTTAAAGTTTGATAAATATTTATAGTGTGTGTTACTCCAAAAAGCTAGGAAATAATAAGATGAGGATAGGTGCATGATGTTTAATAAATGAGAAAAGGTACAATATAAGGATCCAATGATGACCAAGTGCTTGTATAGATTGATCAAATGGTGAACATTGATAGTTAAAGACCTAGTTGATCCATACAGATCGATGGAGTGCATTAAGTCAACTTTTCAAGATTGCATGAGATGAGATCAAAGTGACTGAGGTTTAAAATTTGGCATTGATAGATTATGCATTAAATTTTGGACATGATCAATAATGTGAGATTGATCCAAGCTTGAGAGGACATGAGATGTGAGAAAAGTGGTCAATGTTTATTTGTGATCGTTCTCATTCAAATATTTGAATTCAACATATGAAAAATATAGATCTCTATATTTTATCCATATATTTTGATAGAAGTTGAATTTGCTCATGAAGTAAAAATAAAATTGGTAGAGGAATCCAAGGTGAATTTATAAATATTGAATTGAATATCTAAAAGGGAGTAAAATCAAATATATTGATCCTAGAAGTTGACTATATATTTGTGCATGTTCTACAAGTGACCCAAGAAGGATATTTGATCTCATTTTGTTGTTTTTTTGATGTCTTATGATTAATTTGATATTTGTAAGTTTTTTATAATGCATGAGGATGATCTATGAGTATTTTGGAGGTATGATAAATCTATCTTAAGTATAAACAATGCTTAAGAAGTTGATTGCATGTTCTATAATGGTGTTCCTATATATAAGGTCTCTATTTGAGTTGATTGAGCATATGAAGAGGTGAGATAAGATGACTATGATCATTGGAGGATGTCAAAGGGAACATAAAGAGTGGAACCATGTATTTTAAATTGGTCTTGTGTCCTTTTTTTTACTTTAAGTGTGATAAATGGTTGAATAGGCTTCCGTGAGACCTATAAGGGCTATAAGGGCCTTATTAAAAGGTGTATCTTCTTAAGGGTGACCCATAGATGATATGATCAATATATGAGGATTGCATTGATCTATGTATTAATGTGAGAGATGCCTTAAGGGGTAAGGCATGCCTAATGACTAACAAGGGTGTTGATTATAAATATTTCTCTATAAATAGTGGAACCAAAGATGATGGTTTCTAGACTTTATGTGAAAGACTTGGAAGAGACTTGAAAGAGGCTTGTGTGTGTTATTTTTGGATAGGATAGGTAGAGTGCCTTGATAATGAGTTGAAGAGCATAACATATTGAGGACTTTTACATTATTTATAGGTCATAATTATATTGGTATAATAGTGATTTTATATATTGAGGGTGAGTAAAGGTGAAGAGTGATAAATAGAGGTCCATCATCAAGCATTGTAGATCATATTTTAGAAGTGGATGTGTTCATAGGTCTTTTTTTGGTAGCTCAAAATCTAAGGTGGTTATAGCTTCATTACAATTTGAAACTTTATAAAAGGTCTAGTTGTTATTGTAGCTCAGCCAGATAGGTGTGGCAACACCTTATGGGATTATAGTCTCACTAAATAGGGATTGTAGTTATTTGATCATTTGTAGATGGTCTAATTTGAATTTTTTTATTATATTACAATAGTATAATCACATGTTCTAGTGGGTTTTATCCCCCAAGAAGGTTTTCCATGTATGTCATGTGTTATGTGAATGATCTTTCATTATCTCATTTGCTCTTTGCTATGAATGTTAAGTATGCTTCATGAATGTTTATGATAACTAATTAAATTTTTGTAAAAATAATAGTTGATGTTTGATTATTTGGGCTCACTAATTCACCCCCATCTCATTGATTATACCTATAAAAATTGGTATCAATGTAGGTCTTTTGGTAAAGGCTTAATAGATTGAAGGTGATCTAAGGTAAAATATGGGAAATCATCAAGGAGGTTTATCTACTAAGTAAGAATTGATGTTCATTGGGATTAAATTATTATTTTTGGAGTGAAAATAGTAGGACATATATTATGTTCCTAGGGTTTGATGTATGTCAATCTATTTTGGATGGTTATGTTTCACCTATGACTCCTCCATCTAGTGCTATAGACAAGAAGTTATTTGATAATAATTCCAAGGTGATGAATGTTATCACTTGTGATCTTTCAAAAACTTAATTCACTAAGTTAATCCATTGTGCATTTGATAAAGAGATATTGGACAAAATGAAGATCATTTTTGAATGAGATTCAAAGGTTAAGCTTACTATGTTACAGACTCATAGAAAGTAATTTAAAAGTATCAATATGAAGGAAGAAGATTTTATGGCATCCTTTCTATAGATATTTTATGATCCTATGAACATCATCAGAGGTATTGGAGAGAATATTGAAGAGGAAACTATAGTCTAAAAGGTATTAAGGTCTCTATCTCTCAATTTTTATCCAAAGGTATATGGTATAGAAGAGATTCATGATCTTACTTAGTTGAAGATGGATAAATTATATGGCACCCTTAATACATATGAGATGATAATAAATGATGATATAAAACCAAAGAAATAAGTTGAATTCAATATAGAGATGAAGAATAAGAAAAATTTCCAAGGTAAGAAATCTAAATAGAATGACATATCTAACATTGATGAAGATGAACTAATTACTTTGATTACTAGGAAATTGAGCATAGGCTTAGAGAAGTATAAGGGTAAACTACCCTTCAAATGTTTCAATTGTGGAGAGATGGGACATTTTTATTATAAGTGCCCTCATAAGCATGATAAGCAAGATGATGAAGAGCATGGTGAAGGCCAAGATGATGATAAAAGACATATATGAAGAAATGATTTAGAATGTTTAACAACAAGAAGAAGTACTTCAAAAATAAGAAGATTCTCTACACCAAAAAATATTGTATCTCATCAAATGAGAGTGAAGATAGTGACTCAGAATATGATCATGAAGATGATGTTCCTAGTGAAGATCAAGCTTTGTTCATGGCTGATGAAGGAGGTTACTCATATCAAAAGGTGTCTACTTGGAGTGATTCAAATAATGATGAAAATGAGGTGGACTATGAGACTATATTGATTAATTATATTGAAAAACTGAATATTGAGAAGAAGATCAATAAGTTAATGAAATTTGAGCTTAAGGACTATGAGAAGAAATCTAGTGTATTTGAGGCAATATTGGTTGAAGAATCTACGTAGCATGAAGGTGATGTCATGTTTATAATTCTTTGTTGGAATCTATATCTTAAATTATGAGAGCTAAAGAAGACGAATATTCAAGGTATGTTTCTAAAAATGAGTCTTTGAAATTTGAGTTAGAAAAGATAGATAGTAAGGTGAAGACATTTGTGAGTTTTGAAAATATCTCATGTGATCTAGACAACATTTTGAGTGGTCAAAATCATTCTAGTGATATAAACGGTCTTGGATATGAAGAAGAAAAAAATAATGTTGCTCAAGATAAGATGAATACTAATATGAACCAAGAAAATCATACTTTCAAGACAAATCATTAGACAAAGATTTAAGGTGTTAGCAGAATGAAGACAAATCAGATCATATATCTAAATGCCATGAGGTATGCAAGATTAAATGGTTATTATTAAACATTTAATGAGTTTGGTCATAGGTATAGAGGATGCAAGAGACCTATTATAAATGAGTTTTCATGGAACTATGATGGGCGTCATCAATAAAAAGGTATAAATAAAGTTAAGTTCTTTAATTGTCATGACATAGGACATGTTACAAATTTTTGTCCAAATAAGGCAAGGCAAGATTCATTTATTTCAAAAGGTATGGTGTGATACAAATGTAAACAAAGAGGTCACATTGATAATTTCTTCAAGCAAAGGTCTATAAGTCAGAATAGGTTTAATCAAGATCCTAGAGTGTAAGGAAGAAGGCATGCTAACACATGAAAGACAAAGATGAAAAGTGTGAGTCATGATGAGACTGCAAGTCTAAGTAATTTTTTTATATGGTGGAGAATGATTTAGAAGTTGAAGAGTACTAAGAGGTCTCATTATCTCCTCATGTTGAGAATGAAGAGATCAAACTCAAAGAGAAGACCAAGGTGTTAGTTGAAGCTAGTCCTGAGGTATGTATGGATCTAAGTGAACATCCTACTATTTTTGATCATATATCATGAAAATAACATCAATTTCCTATATCTAGTAATGAGGTTCCAAACTATAATGTAAATCCTTTAGATGAAAATGTATATAATAAATCTATGTTTTCTCCATGTATTGTCCATCCAATCATAGAAGAAAAGGATAATGTTGTAGTGAATGAAGAAGTTATTTTTTCCTAAGACCAAGAAGAAGAAGAAGAAACTATAAGTATCATATGACCAAGGAGGAGAAGGAATATGAAGAGTTGTGTGAAACTCTTAGTTTCACACCATGGTAGAGCATTATGGTGTAGAGGATGTCTCTATCTAAAATTCTTAAGAGACTTATTTTAGTAGAGAAACATGTTTGTGTGCTTAATATGATAATTCCAATAAGAGAAATTCTTTGTTTAAGGGGGAGAAACAAGTTCATAAGCCTATTTTAAAGGTTTTGAAGGAACTTTAGTGCATGGATTAATGAGATTGATGAAAATGTCAAGAAGTGTTGGTGCTCAAAAAGGTCTATGCATTTATTTGTGATGTGATCCAAGTGACTTTGTGGTTTAAAGGTATGTTTATGAAAAAATTAAGATTTTTGAGTGCTCTTAGTTTTTTTAGTTTTTGTCTTAAGGGAAAGTAGGCCTATAATGGGTCATAAGAAGTCAAGGCTCCAAAAGGTGTGAAGGCTCAATTTTTAAGTCCAGAAGTGTGTGATGGGTGTCTCAAGGTGTGTAATAAGTTTTAGAGGTGTGCATTGACCAAAAGGAGTTTTGTTGACCATGTTTGTTTTGAGATTATAAGGTTTTTGGATACGCTATAGAAGTAATTTTCCTTATGACTTGGGGTATAATGATTCTTAATATGTTAAATGGGCCAAATGGGTGGTCAAATCAAGCTTCATATAGATTTAGGGGATTTTGGTTCTCAAGTTATTTAAGTTTTTAGTAGTATGGAGGGTTAACTGGATAGTAGGTTTGTAAAGGAAGTATGTTTTAGAGGATGATCTTGGTGATTAAAATTGTTTTGAATGAGGGGGAATATTATATTACTCCAGATATGAATTTTTAGATCTTGAAGAGGTATTTACTAGAAATTATGTGCTCTACAAGTTTCAAGTAGGGCTAGTTTGAAGAAAAGTGTTTTATTATTAGTTTCTCCAAAATATCAAGGTATGTATGTTTCAAGGAGATCTAGTAGATTAATTGAGAGAATGTTTCCTATTTGGTTATTATCATGAAGTTCTTTTGGTGGTCCTTATGGTAGCTTGAGAGAGAAGGCTAGTAAACATATGTGGTGATTCTTCATGGTGTGTGGAGATATGAAATGCTCAGAAGGTCAAATTGCATAGATTTATTAGGGGGAGTTCCTATAAAATGTTTTTTTATGTGTTCCATTATATTTATATGTTTTTTATGTTCTTTCTTCATTGGTTATAGTGCTTTATTGAAGAGAGTGTTAGCATGGAGCAAGAGGATGTTGTCAATGTAAGATAAAGAAGGTTCAAGGTAAGAGGGAGTTTGTATCATCCTTATAAGATGGTACTTTCCTATTTGATAGTTTTTTAGGTCTTCAAGATCTATTTGTGCCCACTTTGTCATTGTGTCAAAGCGGGAGAAACTTCCTATTTTGAGAGTTCTTGAAGAGAGAGGTGAGTTGCATATTTCTATATATGATAGTTATTGACATCAATGACAAAGAGGGAGATTATTGGAGAGTTATCATGATGATGTAATGGAGGTATCCTAGTGAGTTGATGAAGAGCCTTGATAGTTTATGTGACAATGACAAAGTGTATAATGTGCTTGTTCTTCTATGCTTGAAGTATGACTGGTTGATCTTCTATTTTGGTATGGTTAGAGATGTTTAGGGATGAGCATGGTAATTTGATTATGTGAAAGAGGTCCATAATATTTTGTCTATGATTGGATATTTTGTGTGCTTAAGTGGAATTCTTCTATTAGTCCATAGTTTTCATCTAGACACTTTGGGTCCAATGGCATAAAATTTGAGTAGGCAATTTGATGACATCACCATTGCCATGTGTGGATGAGTCAAGAGGAGATAGTCACATGGTTTTGTTAATTTTTATGTATAATTTATATGTACCAAATTTTAGGTCATGCAATATAGTGCATTGAAATATATGTAAGTGCAAATTTGGGCTGTTAGGGATTTTGACAATGTTTTCCCATACCTAGCCAAATTTGCATAAGGAAAGAAAGAGCCAAGTAGGCATTTTTGTGATGGAATATCTCACACATGTTGACATATCAGGAGAAGGTGATCATATGGGTTCATTAATTTTTATACCTAGTTTATTTGTATTAAATTTTAGATCATTTTATGAAGCATGAAAAAAGTTATGCAGGAGGAAAGTTGGTCTCCTAAATAAATTCTAAGTGTAGTTGGCTCTGTGACAGAAGTGTTTGAGAAGGAATTTTAATGGAGATATATCTCACACATGATAATGACTTAGGAGAAGTGTGTCACATGGTTGGATTCTAATATGTGAGGATATTATCTGGTCAAAATTTGAGATCATACACTGAAGTGTAGAAAAAGTTATTAAGGTGCAAAATGGCTATTTAATCATATTGAAAGGGTCCCCATACTTGGTCATTTTTGCACAAGTTGAAGTTAGAGTAGGATCGATGGATCATGTTGATACAAGAATTTAGGAAGAATCAAGATGAAGATAAGTGCATGATTTTTAAAAACTAAGCAAAAGAATAGGATAATGATATAATGGCAAGAGGGTGTTCGTATAGATTGATTAAACAATGAGCATTGATAGTTAAAGACTTGGTTGATTCATAGAGATCGATAGAGTGCATTGAGTCAACATTTCAAAATTGCATGAGATAAGGTCAAAGTGACTAAGGTTTAACTTTTGGTATTAGTAGACTATGCATTAAATTTTAGAAAATATTGATGGTGTGAGATTGATCCAAATCTAAGAGGACATGAGACGTGAGCAAAGTGGTCAAATTTTAATTGTGACTATTATCATTCAAATATTTTAATTTAACATAGGGAAAAAACCAAACATATATATTTTTTCCATATATTTTAATAGAAGTTGAACATTCTCATGTATTAAAAATAAAAGTGGTAGAGGACTCTAAGGTGCATCTAGAAATATGTATTTGAAGATTTGAAAGTCAGTAGAATCAAAAATATTGATCCTAAAAGTTTACTATGTGTTCATGCTTGTTCTGAAAATACTCGAGAAGGATATTTGAGATTGTTTTGTTGTTGCTTAGATGTCTCATGATGAATTCAATATCTAGGAGTTTTTTAGACTACATGAGGATGCTCTATGTGTATTTTGAAGGTATGATCAATCTATCTTGAGTATGAACGATGTTTAAGAAGTTGACTATATATTTGGTAATGGTGTTCATTTGTATATGGTCTCTATTTGAGTTGATTGAGCATATGTAGAGGTGAGATAAGATGACTATGATAATTTGATGATGTCAAATGGAACATAAGGATTGGACCCATGTATTTGAAAGTGGTCATGTATTCTTATTTTTACTTAAAGGTGTGCTAAATGGGTGAATATGTTTCCATGAGACCTATAAGACCTATAAGGTCCTTATTAAAGGTGTAACTACTCAAGGATGGCCTATATATGCTATGTGAAACCTAATAATATTGTATTAATATATATCTTCATGTGAGATATGCATTAATGGATAATACAAGCCTAAAGAATGACCAAGGTGTTGATTATAAACAATACTCTATAAATAGTGGAACCAAAGATGATGGTTTCTAGACTTTATGCAAGAGATTTATGATACACTTGAGAGAGGCTTGTGTGTGTGATTTGTGGATCAAAGGAAGGGTATAGTTATCTGAGGATGAGTTGAGGAGTATAATTAATTTAGTACTATTTTTATGATATGTAGGTCATAATTAGGTTGGAAGAATCTAACTCTTGTAGATTGAGGGTTAGTGAAGGTGAAGAGTGATAAGTAAGGGTCCATCATTAGGTGTTGTAGAAATTATTTTAGAAGTGGATGTGTTCATAATTTATGTTTTGTTAGATCAAAATATAAGGTGGTTATAGCCTCCTTTCAAGGTGAAACTTGTTAAAAATTTTGGTTATTGTTGTAGCTCAACTAGACAGGTGTGGCAGCACCTTGTGGGATTATAGTCTCACTAAATATGGATTATAGTTATTTGATCATTTATATATGATATAAACTGGATATTATTATTATAGGATAGTATTTTAATAACATGTTCTAGTGGGTTTTCTCTCCTAAGAGGGTTTCCTATGTATGCCATGTGTTATGTGATTAATCTTGCATTGTCTCTTTTTCTCTTTGCTATGAATGTTGAGTATGATTCATGAATGCTTGTGATAATTGATTAAGTGTTTTTAAATATTAGAATTGAAGTTGGATTATTTGGGATCACTAATTTTCACCCCTCTCAGTGATTGTGCCTCTAACATAATATATCAAAGATATTAAATGGTAGATCAAGGAGAGTTAGATGATCAAGAATGCAACTTATCACTTCTAAACAAGGAGGAAGGTGGTTTCATAAGAGGATGATGAGTCATACAAGGATATGAAGAACCTACCCTATTCCAAATTGATAGAATATCATGATCACATCATCCAAACATATGAGAATAAGAAGTTATATGACTATTTTCTTACTCAGGTTCTTATATTGTAATTAATGACACTTGTCATGGGCTCTTTACATGTCCCTTATCTCTATCTTCTCTCATTTTATCCTATATTTATTTTATTTTAAGGCTAAAAAATGATCCTCAAGATAAATATGAATAAGCACTACTCAAATAACACTTGTACTTTGCCTTTGAGATAAATACAAGCCTATTTTTAGCCTTCTTAATGTTGTAAATAGTGTATGTTTCATGATTAATTGATGAATGTTAGTACCAGTTCCACATATCTCTTTCATTTTTCATATCTCATTACCTTATTATAGATTATTAATCATTTTATTAGGTCATATGGAGTGTGGTCATGGTCTTGCATTGGCTAGTTGTGGATATCACTTCATTAGTGTTTCCTATGAGACCTCTTGAACATCTCCTCTTATATATTA